>VZUI01025861.1:0-75721 GCA_013401135.1 Cettia cetti | reverse complement strand
AGGGTTAGGGTAAGGGTTAGGGTTTGGGTTAATGTAAGCATTAGGGTTAGGGTAATGGTTAGGGTTAGGGTTGGGGTAGTGTGAGGGTGAGCGTTAGCGTTCGTTTTAGGGTAAGGATTAGGATTAGGATTAGGATTGGGATTAGGATTAGGATTAGGATTAGGATTTGAGTTGGGATTAGGGTTTGTGTTAGAGTTTGGGTTAGGGTTTTGTTTACGGTAAGGATTAGGATTTTTATTAGGATTAGGATTAGGATTGGGATTAGGGTTAGGGTTAGGAATAGGAATATGGTTAGTGTTAGTGTTAGGGTTAACCTTATTGTTAAAATTAGGGTTAGGGTTAGGGTGAGCGTGGGCTTGAGGGTTAGGGTTAGGGTTTAGGTTAGGCTTAGGGTTAGCGTGAGGTTGAGGGTTTGGGTTAGTGTTAGGTTTTAGGTCGGGGTTAGGGATTGGCTTAGGTTTGGATTTAGAATTGGGGTTAGGGTTGGGATAGGGGCTATGGTTATAGTTGTGATTATTGTTACTGTTAGTGTTAGGGTTAGGGTTTGGTTTAGGGTTAGGGTGAGGCTGAGGGTATGGGTGAGGGTTAGGGTTAGGCTTAGGGTTAGGCTTAGGTTTAGGGTTCGGGTGAGGGTGAGGGTTATGGTTTGGGTTAAGCTTAGGGTTTACCTTAGGGTTAGGGTTAGGATTTGGGTTTGAGTTAGTGTTCGTGTAAGGATTTTTGTTAGGATTAGGATTAGGATTAATGTTGGGACTAGAGTTAGGGTTAGGGTTAGGATTAGGGTTAGGGTTGTATTGGGTGGTAGGATTAGGGTTTTAGTGGGTGTTAGGGTTTGGATTTGGTTTTGGCTTTAGTGTAAGGGTGGAGTTAGGGTTATGGTAAGGGTTAAGCGTCTTGTTAGGGTTAGGGTTAGGGTTAGGGTTAGACTTTAGGGTTAGAGTTAGGGTGAGGGTTAGTGTGAGGTTTAGGGTTCGGTTTAGGGTTAGAGTTAGCTTGAGTGTTAGGGTTAGGTTTAGGGTTAACCTTATTGTTAAGATTAGGTTTAGGTTTAGGGTGAGCGTGAGTGTTACGGTTTGAGTTAGGGTTAGGGTTATCTTTAGCATTAGGGTAAGCATTAGGGTTAGTGTGATGTTTAGGGTGAGGTTTAGGGTGAGGGTGATGGTTAGGGTTAGGGTTAGGGTTAGGATTAGGTTTAGGGTTAGTGTTACGGTTGGGTTATGTTTAGGCTTAGTCCTTTACTTTCCCTTAGGTTTAGGCTTAGTCTTAGGGTTGGGATTGGTTCTGTGGTTTGATTTGGGCTTGGGGTTGGGGTTGAGTTTGGGGTTTCTGATAGGCTTAGTTTTCAGAAAATCACATTGCCTAGTGCTGCAATACACTACGTCTACAACATGAATGTCAAGCGGAACACAGGACTGACTCAATATGTTTCACATTTCTGCTTGGTACCAGCCTCACGGCCAAGAGAAAACTATCGTAGTTCAGAATGTCCTGAGAAAGGGCTGTGGAAATGTTAGGTTTCAAATTCCCTACATGACACCTTTAAGGGATGAAAACATACAGTGCGTGCATCCATCTGTCCGTCACTACTGATCGCAGTATAACACACCTCATAGAAAGTAGCCATTAAAGCTCAGTCTAATCTGCAAATGTCTGCAAAGGCTCAATGCCCTAAAGCTGCTAAAACATCACTTCTTGCCACAAACTTGCACCACGTGGTAATAAACATAACGCATGGTGCTAACTACATTTGTCATAAAAGATGAGCATCAGAGTAAAACCTGCATCACACAGATGTAAACACACATGCCAGCAGAAGTTACAATGTTCCAGAGTTCATGTGATTATCCCAAGCCCCTTATTCTACTACCTACCCCTACAGAGGTAATTGTTTTTATTTCAGCATGTCCTCTACCTCCTTGTGCCACTATCTCATTCTAGCTTTTCCCCACTTTTACACTGTTGAAAATTGCTCAGAAGTACAACACTGGAACTGAAACTTAGTAAATTCAGTTAATTAAATGTTCAGTTCAACATGCACAAATCTACCAGAGAAAGATGTGCAGTGAGAGTGGATTTTCCAGCTCTGAAAAATAACATAGGTACAGGAATAGTATAAAAATAGTTGTAGTTAGAAATTGGTTAGCTTGTTTTGGAAATTTCTATGGAGTCTGCTATGCCAGTGGAAAGACACTTTGACTGTAGGGACTTTAATCACAATTTTTATTGTACAACACTTTTATTTTTTTCTTACTATGCATTTGCTGTTTTCTTCAAAGACAAACCTGAAACAGGACATTTTGTAAGCCAGAACCACAGTTCTTTGATGCCACTGAGCTAAAGTGCAGTAGCCGAGTGTAACTTGAATTACTGAAGATTCTTCATCCCATGTCATGGTTTTAAGCCCACCTGGAGGTGAAACACCATGCAGCCACTCACCCAATCCCACCTCTCTTTCCCACCACCCTAGCTGAAATTGGGATAAGATTAAAATGTGTTTGTTAGCTTCCACTAGAATTCTGATAAATCAGCCCAATTCTGTTTTCCCATTTCCATAAACCGCAACATAAATAGACAAACACAATTATTATTTATAGGTGTTTAATTTAGTATAAGCAAAACTTCAGGGTTGGGTGTTTTTTTTAAATTTCAACATGCTTTCTTTTTTATCTCCTCACTGGTCAGCTTTATCACAGTATCATTGCTGTTTTACCAGATACAACTTCTGCTGCTGAGATAGAGACAGTTACTGATAGCCCTAGTAATTTTGTTTGGGTTTATGCTATTCCATTGAACCATGTGTATCATAGGCATAGCTAAATGGGAGCTAAGCACCCTATGGACAGTTGTTTTAATTATGAGTAGATACACAAGGAAGGTCTGTAGGGAATTTCATTCTGTTTCAGACCACTTCTCCAATGTAATTTTTAATTCTTAATATCTTTCCACATACTTAGAGATCTTGCCAATTTCCTACCATCTACCAATTTAACATGCATACACTAAATTCTGTATTCCAGCTCACTACAGAGGTCATATTAGTATTGGATTTTTCCACCAGAAGTTAAATTTACAAATTGTAATTGATAGGCTTTATTTTTCATTTTTTTAAGAATAGACACAGTATTTGCTCTTTTGCAGTTCTGTCACTATTCTCCAATCCTCTATATGTTTTCTATATATATATGCTTGTATGTTTAAGATTGCTTACTGGCTATGTGACACAACTTATCAGGTCCAGTCAAACTAATAAACATCTAGTTTCTCCAAACATTCTAGCTATCTTTCTCTTTCAAGCCCTATTTTTCTCTTTGTCTTTGAAAACTTACCCTTTTCAACTAGCAATTCTGTTAGCCATCTCCTTCAGCTGAGCATTTTAGCAAACACTGGTGCATATCACTTTGTAGAATAGCAGACTAATAGTTTTACTTCTTTTCTTACCCTTCTAGGTACATCTACTAGCTTGCATTCACTTCCCTGCAGTCAGATTCAACTATATCATATATTTTGATTGAGCTTCCCTTCCTACACTGATGAAACTTTTCTGTAAAATTAGATTTCTTTGTTCCAATTCTTCCTATGAGAAAAGCTGACAAAAACCAGAGAGAAAAAGAACCTCTCTCCTTCAGCAGTCAGGTATCTTCTCATTTACACATGAATTATACATCTATCTTAATCATTACAACATTGTCTTCACTTTTGATCCATTTTTACCTTGAGTTCTATTTTCCCCCCCCCCCCCCCCCCCACACACACACACACACAGGTTCTGCTGCAGAAATCACTTTCTCTCTAGGACATATTTGAAACCACCAATCCAAACCAGTTTACAGGTTCTATGGACGCATACAAATACAGTGAAAACAGATGGTAACTTACCAATACAGAGAGTCTGCTTCTAAAAATTGGTGGGTTTTTTCTGATTAGAGGTTTCAAGGAGGTTAGAAACCTCTTGCTATTCTTTATTACCATAAAAGCAATGAACCTTCTTTTGATGAGTATCAAAGTTTCTTATCAATCTCTATAGCTTGGACTGCCATGAAATTCTAACCCACACTGCGAATTCCTAAACTAATTAATTTTGTTTGTTAGTTATCTTTCTCTAAAATAGGCAAAGCACATATTTCTTGATAAATGAACATTTCTTTTCCAAACCTTAGTTTTTGACCTCACATTTCCCCCATCACAAATGAGTTAGTTGCAGTATCCAACCTGCCATTGATCAAACGGTGTAATTTCTGTTTATGTCCCAGGGCTTTCAATTAAAGATTTGTCTCAAGATATGGCACATGCTCTTTTTCTGATTGTTCCTCTGGAGTATCTAAAAGCATGGTTTTTTGCTGCCACACTGAAAGTTCTTCTGTTTCTCCTTAATGTTATTTCCCAGCAAAGTGTTACCGATTTTTTCCACAGCGTAATTATTAGTCTTCAAAATTCTTTTCCCTCTGCTATATAGGATTTGTTTCGACCCAAGTAAATCTGTTTTGCATTCAACAGTGAATTGTTATAAAGTATATCTTCCATATTAAAATTCTGCAACCAACATTGCTTTACAAATCTGCTGAAGAAATCACTTTTCTGAGTTCAACCATTAATAACCTACTGTATATCTGTGAATCCTTTTTTCCCACAAAGCTCCTATAAGATGTTTCTGTTTATCAATTCTTTCCATTCCCCATGCTCTTTGGAGAGCAATTTGTCTGATGATATCACGTCCCTGTGGACTGGGAAGTTGAGAGGGATGCTGGAGTGGCAAGGCAGGGGTCTTGCCAGTCAGAACCTCTCTGCATAAGGCAAACAGATGGTGGCCAGGTTCAACCAAGCGTCCAGATTAAAGAGTAAGGCAGGTTCAGACAGCTCCAAGGTCAAGCTGGGAAAGGAATTTGCAGCTCTAGGTAGGAGGCCAGTTCAGCAGGCTACACGGACAGGGCAGTCTGGTTCCTCTGGCACTGTCAGCAGCCTCTCTCTGACGTCCCAGAAGGAAAGGGGCATCCCTGGGCTGCACCACTGCTGAGCTGGACCTGATCCTCAGCAGCCAAACCCACGGGAAGGGAGATGTTGTCTTATGCATCTACAGTTTCCCTAATACACTTAATTATTTATCGTCTCACACTGAGGAGAATAAGAAACGTAATGAAGGAAGGAGGGGTTAGCATTACCCCGCGTTTTGGCAGTATCCAACTAAGTATTTAAGAAAAAAATATGCTGGCCACAAAAGAAACTTTTGAAGAACTGTGTAATACAGTGGAAAACACACATAAAGCAAAATCTGGGATAATGAGGCTTTTCTCCAAGTTCTGATTATTTTTTACAGGTTGGTAGTTCTTTCCTGAAAGATAAAACCATAAGCAACTGATGCCTTGGAAAAAGGCCATTTGCTTGGATTATGTGTTCTTTTCCATTTTTGTTTTACTTATGAATTTTTTCTTCATTATTGTCATGAGTTTCCTTTTGCTTTTTAATGATTTTATTTCTCCTGCATCACTTTCCTGCTTCTTTTTGTTAGCATTAAATGTTGCTAAGTAACTGAATCAGGCTGCAGTATCATTTGGCAGAACTATTCTATTTTTTGAAATATGTATAGAGATTACTCAGCAAAATGAAAACTACTCTCCCAAGGGAAAGAAGGCCATTTGCATCTACCACAACCTTCATTTTCCAATGATTTCTTAGAAAAAATTGGAAGTGATTCCTATAAATATATTATATATAAACATAAACACATATAAACATTCCTACAATGCATATTTCCAGACCAAGCAGTTAAGGAAATCTGAATCTTAATGAAAGGAGGCATTACCTGCTCCCCACTCCTCCACACCAAATAACATTCATTTTGCTTTTAATAATGTGTCTCGGATCTTACAAGCAATTGTAATTTTAAAGTAAAATAGCTTGGCTTTTCTTCAGTGGAAGCTCATTTAAAGAATTCACCTTTGCTGTGGATTATTAAAAAGAAATCGTAATTTAAGTAATTTAATAGCAATAAAATGGAAAATATGGAATTCACCATTTTATTGAGGTTTCCTAATTTCATGTTAATGTGGCAAAGATCTAGTGTCTCATCTACATGGATCTGCAATAAGGATAACTATTCCAATTGCAAAACCCAATTGGATTTAATGAAATTTTCACTTTAAAATCTCTCGGAAACAATCAAAAGCACTAACAGCCACACTTCAGATCAGTTTGTTCAATTTCCAGTGTGAGGGTTTAAACTGCTTCAGTATTAAATAAAACATAATAGAAGGCTGTGACACCAGAAGAAGAAAATTACCATAGAACTTTCTAAAGAATGTCTGAAATGGAATAGTGTTCATCAATATCAAATTATTCAAGAACTGCTCGAGCTGCTCCGTGTTGATCAGAATAACCTTAAAGCCTTCCACATTCCATTAAATTATTTTACATCTTTAAACCCCCCTAAAGTGGACAACATGGTTTCTGTTGTATACTTTTGACACAGAAATGCACTACATGTAAAAAAATATTTTGAAATAAATTTCTCAGTCTTTGATGAATTTTTTATAGGTCAGAGCATGGACTCTCAAGGTAGCAACAATTCTTAACACGGGAAATATCTCTACATTTCTTTATTTGAAAATTTATCATATTTTGTTACAAAAAAGCAGGTGGAAAGGTATCATAAACATTACACAGTAGAATTACTTCCCAAACACTAAATAGAAAATTGACTTTGGTTTTGAGGTACAGAGTGAGAAAATTACACTTGAAAGAGAGGATGGCTCAGTAGAAATTTTGCACAATAACAACTTTGCATGTGCTTGTTGAAGAATCACAAGATTTTTAAACACTTGGGATGAAACCACATGTACATAAAGTCTTGTAATAATTGGCTCTTTACTAAAAAATAAATTAAAAATCACATTCTTCCAGCTACCTCTATTGTATAATTAATATAAATATGCTGAGGTCAGCAGGTGAAATATTATAATAGCTGGGCATGAGTAGCAGCAAATATGCAGGAAAGAAAGTTGTCACGGAAAACCCAATTACTTACATACTCCAGCTATTAATAACTTTATTAAATTTGAAGCACAAGTCAAAGAGTGTGACCAACTAAGCTGAGAAGACACACTTGTCCTTGTCCTTCTAGGACCTATACCAGGGAAAAAAAAAAGCTAGAAGCATATGACCTCTTCTGTTTCTTCCTTCCCTATCGTATCCTCCCTAAAGCGTGAGGTATTCACCCAGGGTAACATCCCCCAGCTGGGCGTGATACCAGCAGGAGTGGCCAGCAGGTTGGGGAGGTGATTCTGCCCCCTGGACTCTGCTCTCATGAAGCCCCTCCGGGAGTGCTGTGTCCAGCTCTGGGGGCAGAGAAGAACCATGAAGATGCTCAGAGGGCTGGAGCACCTCTCCCACAAAGACTGGCTGGGAGAGCTGGGGCTGTTCAGTTGAGACAAGGCTTCAGGGAGACCTCCTACAGTTTCCAGTAAGCAAAAAGGGCCTACAAAAAACCCCACAGAGAGCCTTTTTACAAGGGCATGTACTGAGAGGAAAAGGGGGAATGGCTCTAGACTGAGAGAGCGTAGGTTTAGTTTAGATACTAGGAAGCCATTCTTCCCTGCGAGGCTGGTGAGCCACTGTCACAGGCTGCCCAGAGAAGCTGTGGATCCTCCACCCCTGGAAGTGTTCAAGGCCAGGCTGGATAGAACTTTAAGCAACCTGGTCTAGTGGAAGGTGTCCCTGCTCATGGCAGGAGGATTGGAAATGGATGACCTTCAAAGGTCCTTTCCAACCCAAACCATTCTATGATATTAGAAAGTGCGGTGCTCACCCTCTGCTCTCTCACTCCCCTTCTTCAGCAGGACAGGGGAAAAAAATGAAAAAGCTCATGGGTCCAGATAAGAACAGAGAGATTATCCACCAACTACCATCATAGGTAAACCAGAATCAACTTGGGGAAGATTAAATTAATTTGCTGTGAATTAAAAAATGGGTATTTTTAAAATAGCGCTGTGAGAAACAGAAACTCCTTTTTTTTCCCACTCAACTCCACTCTTTGTTCTTGACTTTTCTGCCACCTCCTCTCCTCCACAAGGGTCACAGGGAGATGGGAAACTGGGGTTGGGGTCCGTTCATAATGCTTTGTCTGTGCCACCCCCTCCTTCTCATGCTGCTCCCCTGCTCCAGCACAGAATTCTTCTCACTGGACAGAGTCCTCCACAAACTGCTCCAATGTCAGCCCTTCCCAAAATGCTGCACTTTTTCAAGAAGTAATCTCCTGCTTACTATCCTTCAGGGTTTTAATGCTGCTTTCTCCTCAGGCCAACAGAAGAGAACTGCAGCACATTTTCTGAACTGCATCACTTTCGGATTAGATATTTCACTAATGAGGCTCTGCTACTAAAATCCAACCTGCCCTAAAGGAACAACCCCACCAGAGCAACAAAGTAACTAAGTACTCATTGTATGTCCACACACCACAAGGATACCTCAAAGACAGAAAATATAGAAGGATCCTAGAGACAAAAGGATTTTTGCCCCATTATGAAGCAATTTTGTAAATCCAGATATCAAAGAGCAAAAAAACCCAAATAAACCCAAAAAGAAAACCCTTTCATGGGTTGGACAAGGGGATTGACGTGTTCCTGGCAGAGTAGTGGTGTAGAATTTTTAATATCAACTCACATAATTTTCCAGTGCAGGGCTGGGAAACTTCAATCAGGCAATGGCAGGGAGAGTGGCCTACAGCCTCTGGCTGTGCAAAGGCAGCACCTTTGCCATGGCTGCATTTGTGTCAGGACAGTGGAGTCTTGAAAAAGATTTGGGTATTCAACTCTTTTTTTTTTTTTTTTTTTTTTTTTTTTTTTTTTTTTTTTTTTTTTTTTCTGTCTTCAAGAAAAGAAAGGAATCCTATCTCTGGTTTAATCATTAGAAGTAGCATATTGAGAACACAATGAATCCCGGACCAAAAATAACTACTCATGTAAGTTTTTCAAGACCGAAGACAGAAAAGAAGCCCTTCCAGTCTGAGTCTTTGCTGAATTCTGTGCTGTTATGACACTGAAATTATTTTATAAGTCCATAAACTCAATTTTCTTATGGGAAAGACTAGCAAAAAGATAAAGGATTACTTCCAGGAAGTGACAAGTTGCAGTAATTGTAGTATTGTCAATCCCAAACATTCAGATAATTAAAATAATAAAGCCTTTTTCCACAGCATAAAGTTTAAGACAAATTACATTTGAAATACTACTTTAATTTTACTATTTATGCCTTGACTTTTTTTTTTCTAGTTTTCTCCACATTCATACAGGTGAAAATAACTGATTTTAAGTGTTTATACAATCATATATTAATGATTTAACGTTTTAAGAAACGAGGCCCTCCGTAAATTTGGTTTTCCAGGCACACTGGCACACCCAGTGTGCAGAGGAACAGAGTGGGGCACACAGTGGGAGTCACACTGGGGCACACCGGGGATGCAGGGGCACACCAGGTCACACCGGGAGGTCACACGGAGGGGGCGGTGTCACACCAGGGAACATGGGGAACACTGTGGGGGCACACCAGGGTACTCAAGGCACACCTGGGCACAGCGGACACACCAGGCACGCCTGGGACGCAGGGTCACAACGGGGCAGGGGCAGTCATATCAGACACACTAATCGTGCCGAGGGGGTCACACCTATCACATGGAGGGGGGCACACCGGGTGGGTCACACTGCTCACACCGGGGGGGTTCCCCAGGGGGTCACAGCGGGTGGGGTCACAGAGGGTGGGGTCACAGCGGGTGGGGTCACAGCGGGGAGGTTCCCCAGGGGCTCAGGCCCCGCCCCGCGCGCGCACACGCCCCGCCCCCGCCGACCAAAACATTGGCACGTGCGCCCCGCGGGCGCCTGTCACGTGAGGCGGCCGGACCGCGCCGGGCGGAGACAGCCCCGCCCCCCTGCGCCAATGGCGGCGCGCGCTGCCGGGTAGCAACAAGCGCGGCGGGCAGAGGCCAATCAGCGCGCTGGGGGCGTGGCCAGCGCGGCCCATGGTACTTCCGGCAACAGCCCCGGGCCCGGGCCGAGCGCCGGGCGGGGAGCGGCGGGGACGGCGGGATCGGCGCCGTGAGGTGAGCGCGCCCGGCCGGCAGCGGGGTCGGGAGAACACCTGTGGGGCCGTGTGTGTGAGCCCCGTCGGCCCCGGGGGGTTGGGGGCTGGGGGCTGAGCGTGGGCAGCTGTGGCTTGAGGGGTTTGGGGTTGGCTCTTAAGGGCATGTGGAGCTGAAGGAGTGTGGGACAAGGTGTTAGAATTCAGGGTGGGCAGATGGGGCTGGGGAAGGGGCTGGGGCGAGGCATGACGGGCAGCACTGAGGGGTCTGGAGGGGTGTGGACCTTCCTGGACGAATGAGGTGTTGGGATCTCATTCGGCTGTGTGAGGATGGGAGCCACCATGGTTCCACTAGGGGCAAATCCTGCCTCACAAATCTAATGGCCTTCTACGGTGGGATTCCAAGGTTGGTGGATGAGGTCATATGGGGTCACACCGTGACTGATATAATTTGCCTGAACTTATGAAAAGCATTTGACACTGTCCCACACATATTCCTTGTCTCTAAACTGAAGAGATGGATTTGACAGATGGACCGATGGGTAGATAAGGAACTGGCTGGATGGTCATCCTCAAAGGGTTGCAGTCAACAGTTCTAAGTGGAGATGAGTGACAAGTGTCGTTCTTGAGGGCTGGGATTGGGACTGGGCCTGTATTCTCTGCATGGACATGGGGACATGGACAGTATCCTCTGCGAGTTTTTGGATAGCACCAAATTGTGTGGTGCAGTCAACCAGCTGGGGAGAAGGGATGCTATCCAGAGGGACCTTGACAGGACAGCAATGGGTGTGTGCAAACCTCAAGAAATTCAACAAAGCTAAATGCTAGGTCCTGCAGTCATGGCAGTCCCAAGCACAAGTACAGGATGGGTGGGGAATGGATTGAAAACAGCTTCAGGGAGAAGGGCTCAGGGCTACTGGTTGACAAGGAACTCAACATGAGCCAGCAATGTGCACTTGCAGCGCAGAAAGCCAAAGGTGTTCTGGGCTGCAGCAAAAGAAGTGTGGCCAGTGGGTGAAGGGAGGCGATTCTGCCCCTCTACTCTGCTTTCCTTGTTTACCACCTGAGTGTTGCATCCAGCTCTGGGATCCCTACCATAGGAGGGCTGTGAATGTGTTGGAGAGAGTCCAGAGGAGGGCTGGAGTACCTGTCCTATGAACACAGGCTGAGAGAATTGGGATTGTTTAGCAAGGTGGAGAGAAGGCTATGGGGAGACTATTAGAGCAGCCTTCCAGTACTTTAAAGGGGACCTACAAGAGAAGGACTTTTTGCAAGAGCATGTAGTGACAGAACAAGGCAGAATGGCATCAAACTGAAAGAAGGTAGGTTTAGGTTAGGTCTTAGTAAAAAGTTCTTTACTGTGAGAGTGATGAGGCACTGGCACAGGTTGCCCAGAGGAGTGGAGGGTATCCCATCCCTTTTAGCATTCAAGGCCAGGTTGGATGGGGCTCTGAGCAACCTGGTTTAGTGGAAGGTGTCACCCAGATTGGAACTGGGTGATCTTTAGGGTCCCTTCCAACCCAGACCATTCTGTGATAAAGACACCCATATGAGGGGAGTACTAAACAATTTGTTATGGTTCATATTATTCCTAAGAAGCAGTAAAAGGATTGGAAAGGCAGATAGGCATGAATAAAGTTTGTTGTGACTGGGGGAATGGATGTTCTAAATTTTGGAAATGATTCTTGTTAGGAGCAGAGGAAAGGTGAATTATTAAGAGGAAGGGGACTTTATTCAATCCTGAGGCCTAGGCAATGCGCTTCATTTCGCATGCTATGCAGATTTTTAAGTAAAGAAAAACTGTCTCACTCAACCTACATTTCTTCTGGCTTTTTATCCTCTTCTAACAAATATATTGGGCAAATGCTGGTCAAGAGTGCAAATGTTTAAATAAATTCATAGTGATGTTTACTGATGGCGCCTAATATTTTTTCAAGTTGAAAAAATATTAGAAAATGCAAATTTGTTAGGACCAAAGCTGTTGGTGTTATATATTAACATGTGTTTCGAATATGATAATGCTATCTTCCCTCTATAGCTTGCATGTGAAATCTCTTGTTAAGCTAAGGAGCAATATGTTTGTGTGATGAATGGGAAGAAGAGAGCAAAAGCTGACAAGGTTATAGTCTTCAAAGTGTAGAAAACTGCCTTGTTCAACTTCTTAATGTGTGAGAAGTGAATCACACTTTTGAACAATGGTAGCAGAACACTGGGCGATATACCTGTGATGACCAGCATCTATCTGCAGGAATTTCTGGAGACATGTCACAGTGGACTTCGTTGTGTCTCCTTTTGTCCTGGTGTCCTCTTACTGGGCTGGCATTGGGAGATGACTCTCAACAGCAACCTAAAAAGATTTTTGGGAACGTTGAAATTCCTTTACCAAAACATCACTACAGATTGTACCATACACTCAGTATTTGTAAGGATTAGAAAAAACAAAAAGATTTTATGAGCTGTCAATCTCTTTAAATCCATTTATTAGTCACATATAAAAATCAGTAAGCTGGTCATGGCAGAGCAGATTACATATGATAATTGATCTAATTTCAATTTTTTTGGTATAATTCTGTTCTTGGACTATCAGGATTCTTTTCCTTGTTCTCCAAAGAACAAGGAAATCTACCTTGATATCATAAATGCTGAAAGACAAGAAGAACGTGGTTGGAGAATAAAGAAGCTACTTAAACCACTGAATCTGTTTCTTAAAAGGATATTCTACAGAGATCTTTTCTCAAGGTATTTTTTTTAAAAGGCTAAAGAGAAAACTGAAATAATGACAGGAAGTTTTGAAACTTTTTTTCAAAAATAATAGACAAAAAATCTCTTCTTGCTGCTTATAGAGCAACCATGCCATTTTTGGGCCAAGACTGGCGATCCCCTGGATGGAGATGGGTTAAAACAGAAGATGGATGGAAAAGATGTGAACCCTTCAGTCCTGCACTTGAGGATGGGAATAATCAGCTGAATGATATCAGCCACACTGTGTAAGTTTTAAAAAAGAAAAGAGATTCTGCATGAATTAATAGCAGGTGGGAAGGCAAAACTGACTTAATTTCCATTCAGATTGCAACTGTTTGTGGTAGCTGATGTCATCTGTATACAAATGTAGTCATGTGTTTTGTTAGTTAGGCAGTCAGGAGACCCCTGTGGAGACTGTCTGTCTTTTGTCACTGCTTTGTGAGTTGCATATTTGAGGCAGTCAGATGCTATATCTCTTTCAAAATAATAGAATGATAAATACTGTAAAAACAAATACCTGCCCTCCAATGCCTGTGGAGTACTATTTGAAGGTAAAAGTGACTCTTGTAAATTGCAAGTGCAACAGGCATATTGAACCCTTACCTGGAACTGAATGAAGGCTTTCTGCTGAGTGAGTGTTGGATTAGTTTGTGGCAGCCATAAAATGCCTTTGCTCCAAATATACAATCAGTGGTAGCTTAATGCTCATTCTCTAACACAATATAGGACTGTATGTGCTCCTGCTGGACAGGTGAGAAAGAGATTAGATAAAGTAATACTAGTGGCAAATGCCCACAGACTGGAGTAATATAAATGGCTTTGTCAAAACAAATTTCTCCACAAAGAAGTAATTCTCAGGGACAGCATTCTTGGTCATAAATTCCAGCATAATGTGCTCATAATGAGGAAAAGGAACATTCAGTGTTTTGTTGTTAGTCCAGTAAATGATAACTCATCTGGTTTAGAGAGGGAATTTACTGGAAAGCTTAGACTTGCTGTAGTCACACACCTGTGTTTTCTAAATTTGTGAAACAATCCTCAGGGAGTTATCAAGCAGTGAAGCATTATTATTAAGCTTAACCTACTGTTTTCTTAATGCCTTTTTTTCCTTTTGTGTTAATCTGTCACTGATCTCATTTGGCTTTTTTGTCCACACAGTCTGGCCACTGTGGATATAAAACTTTGTCTGGAAGAATGTTCAGTAAGCCTCCAACATAAAAGTTGCCTTAAATACTTTTGAAGAAAATCATCTCTTCCATATCTTTAATAATATACTTGGCAAATTAAGGGAAATCTAATAAGTACTTAGCAACTGTGCAAATTGCTTTGAAAATAAGTATCATGTAGGTTGCTTAATTAATACTATTTGATAAGCATGAAAAGAATTCTCAGTCTTTGTGAATACCATTAAGACTTCTGCTAGTAATTGTGCATGTATAAGTGTATATATGTAGCATCTTTTCCCTAAAAAGCAAGGTGAGTTATTTTTATTGCTTCTTTTGGCAAAAATACTGGATTTTTTTTTTCTCCTTAGTCTTGGAAGACTCTAGAATTGAACTCTTCTGGAGCCAAAAACTGGCTTTAATTTTTGGTTCTTAATTTTGCTTCTGTCTATTCAGTTAAAAATGTATGTTGTTCAAACTCAGACTAGAGAATTCAAGTTGGTACATCTTGGCATAGTAGCACTACATTGGAGTAATTTCACTACACTTTTAACTTTGGATCTATGATTGTAGCTTGAACTTTTTATTTGCCATTTAAGTTCTGCTGCTAAACTGCAATTAATGTCTGTTTGCACAACATTATGGAAAAATTTAGGGTGGGAATGACCTCTGGGTGTCATCTGGTTGAAACATATACTCAAAGCAAGGCCAGCTGAGGTTGGGGAACATATACTCAAAGCAAGGCCAGCTGCAGGAACCCCAAGCATATACCCAGGCTTGGGGTTCTTCTATGTCATGCAGGACTTCATGTTGTGAACATCTTACACAGCAGTGTAAGATGTGTTCCTGTCTGGTTGTCTGTACCATCTTGTGCTGTTTGGAAATAATCATTGTGTATTTTGAAGATAATTCAGCTTATGAGATTTGTTAGCATGATGTAGCACTAAAAAAAGCGTGAGACTTGATAAAGTGCTTCCTTGTAGAAGAAAGATACAGTAAACAGTACAAAAATACCTATTTGTCTCTCTTTAAGCTTCCCTGTGAAGAGGGATGGTGCTGTATGTCAGTCTGGCAATTCTAATGTCCATTGTGAGGACTAATCTTTTTTACTAAAATATTCTGTTGAAAACTCTTCTGAAGCTAGTATTTTATTTCCTTATTAAAAAAACCTGCTATAACTGCCCCCCTTAAATCCAATACTAAACTCAAGCTTTGTAGATGAATGAAACCCTTTCTCATTTTGCTTCTGTGAGAGGAAGTGAGAATAGAGTTGCTTGCCTAACTTTGTCCTTTACCTATTGCAAATACTTTCTCTTCACAAATTACAAAGGTTAAATCACAAACAGATTCAGATATAAACCTTAAAGACCCATAAGTTACTTCAATTGAAGAATGTCTTCATATTAAAATAGAACTTCTAGCTTTGCTTGATTAGTCATCCAATGCCTTGGTGAATTCAGCTGCTGAATTAGTAAAATTGGTGGACCTAATGGTAACCATGCTTGAACAAATATAATCACTTGTGCAGGAACAGTTTTAATTATTTGGCATAATGATTGAATAGTTGCACCTTAGATCTTTTTATGGCAACTAAGATAGGAAAAATGAGACCATAGCTTCTTAGGTCTTAGGTCTTAGTTATTTGTGTAAGAATGCCTTCTGTTCAAGGTATATAGGAAATGGAAATGTGGCTTGGGCTGTGTGCATTCAGGCTCTGTGGTGTGAATGCTGGCCATGACTGCCTGTAAATTCAAGCAAAGATAGACATTTCCAGAGCTATGGCACTTGTCATTGAAGTTTGGTAGTGGAGAGAAGCTTGGTGGGGGTGGTACTGCCTTACAGAATTGTTGTGTGCAAGTGCCTTTCAATAGCCTGCACTTTAGGAGTAAAACTGTTATATGCATTCCTTTGGAGGTAAAAGAAAGCGAATTAGACTATAAGATTTTCATTATGGTGATATTTACTTTTTTTTGTGTTAGGTTCATGGGAACTACTTGGGTTGGCAGGGTAGTCATTTCAGTCCGGGTGTCTGTTGTCTAATTCTGTGAGATACATTGTTCGCAACAGTGATTTTGGCACTGGATGGAAGTCCTTTGATTTGAATCTTTTAATAGATAACATTACAATATACTTGTCAAATGACAAAATCGTTTGGTACATGCACTTAGATCAGGATTTTCCATGGTCAAGCTGTGAGAGTCATTTCTAAAATACTCATTTTGTCTCTGTGTATAACTGCATGACTTGAGGGCCGTGTGAAAAGAAGCAAGTGGATGAGGGAAAATAGTTGGAGCTCAGATAGCCCTGTCACATTTTCCATCATTTTAAGTGTCATACCCAAGAGGTTATTTAAATACTGCTATGAAATTACTTTTTTTGGAAAACCTGAAATTGTTACATGATTTATCTAAGATATTATAGTTCTAAGGACTCCAGGTACTTTGCTTTTAAAAGCTTTAGAATAATTTTTATGAAGTGCGTCATCAAGACAAGAGAGTAAGAATAGCTGTAAATTGGCAGTATTATGTGTTTATTTAAATCCTGCCAGGTGCACTCAAATGTCACATGCAGTATTATAATAAAAACATTAAATTAAGGCTTCTGTTACACCATATGGCACGTGCACCACTAGATTTGGTTTCTTGTATCTTAGCTTCATGTTTGAGGGGGCAGGGGCTGCTTTTGGAACAGTAGAGCAGCTTTATTACTTTTCAAGCAGTTCTGCAGATTTCTGGAAGGACTGCTAGCAGTCACTGAGTAACTCTGTGTTTCTGTCCCATTCCTCTGATGTCTGTGGGACCCTTGCTTTCATTCATTGCTTTCAGACTAAAGGTTTGTCAAGAAGAGTGGTGGTGTTTACAGATGAGTAGGGAAAGACTCTATGTGAAGTGGGACAGAACATGAGGAAATAGAGGTAACAGTCCAATTTGTCTTTTCTCTAAAGAGACTTGAGCAATTCCAGGCAAATTTGAATGCTAGACAAAGGTGTTTGAAATAACCATCTTCATCTTCACTATTCCTTATGTTCATTGACTCCTTAACTTGCCTTAGTTACTTATATGCTGCTTGAGGAATTGTATTTTATGGGGTGTCAGGAGTGGGCTTGAGATTACTTCAGGTATGTTACTGGTCTAAATTATTTTCTAAGGACATTTCCCTGCAGGAACAAAAGAAGGAATCGTTACATATTAACCTTCCTCTTCTAAGCAGACCTTCAGGAATGTGGCCTCTCATCCTCTCCCCATTGCTTTCCCTGGGTCAAGGGGAATGAGAGAGTTTCTGTGCTGCTCAGATTATGTTGCAGGTTATCAGAGCTATCTCCATAGTCTTGTGTCTTGTAGCTTGTTAGGATGATAAAGCTCTGGGAGCTTTGGGCTCAATTTCTGGTTCTGTTGCTACTCTCCAGATTCTGCTATAGCTTCTCACATGATGTGGTGATGTAGCCAATATGTTATATCCTAATTAAATTTATTTTAGTGAGTTTAGAGATTTCCTATATGATAGTTTTTTGGGGAAAAATAAACCAACCCAAACTGATGGGTTGGAATGTTACATAATCAAATAACTTGTATTGATGGGTTTTTTTGGGCAGTTGCTTTGATTTTGTCTCTTGCTGGTTTTTCCCTCTGAACTCTTTCGCTGTTTGACCAGGTGTGATATTTGGCAGCACTGCATAGAATATTTAAGGTGTTGAGTCTTTATCCTTTACTTTAAAAATATTAAGGACTGAACTAAGGCCATCAACTTGGATTGAGCATTATCTGAATGCAAAGGTATGTTAGGTTTAAATCCTGAAAAAAAAACCTAAGATGAAACCAACTTTCTTTTTCTAAATCTTCTCAACTTGTGTATCTTTAAGCTGAGCTAGTATGTACTAATTAGAACAATTCAAAAGCCAAACTTTTTTACAGTGTTGCTTAAAAGATGGTTCAAACCTGAAAACTTTAACTCTGTAAGCTAGTAGCAATAGACTAAAATTTGATTTTTGTATCTTAATGCCCAGATACAGGTTATTTTTGAAAAAACTTCTATCTTTCAGTTTACAATGTTCAGTTGTTTTAATCCGAAGTTCAAACTGACAGTGATCAAAAGCAATTAGATTAAAATGGTAATGAATGTGAGGAGTTTCATATAGAACTTTGTTACCAAAGAGCAGTAATGTTGAAATAAAAAAGTCCCCCAGTTAAACTTCATTACCATGTATCCTTCATTATTCTTCTTATCTGTGCAAGACCATGGCCTTCATATGACGTATCTTTCTTCTCAGTGCTAGAAAAGAGAACACCCTTTCTTATCTTTGTTCCTGGTCCTTATAATTATCTGCAAAAATGGAAAGAAAATTTTATGAAGCTGTGTAGATTTCCTGTAGCAGAGACAGTTTTTAAATGCATATACATTTTAGATAGGTTAGCTTATTGAAAAATATTTTCAATAATTTGTATGTGTGGTTTTTTATATTCACACTATATGTTCGATATACACAGGCATTTGGTATAGTCCTCAGTGTTGGGTTACAGAGTTAACTGTCAGAAGTGATGCAGGTAGGGTTGAGTCTCTCTGACAGAGACAGACCACGTGGCTCTTGATGCTGTACAAATCATTGGTAAAACTGTGCCATGATGCCTGTAGCATGTGCAGAGTTGTGAATCAAGAGTTTCTTAAAAAAAGACTTTCTTCCCCCCAAAGATGACAGTAGTAAGAGAGATGTCATTCCTTGCTGGCTTTCTGCCTATGCAAGGATGTGCAATAATTCTTCACAGACCTGTGTGCAGGTAAGGTTTGGTCCATTTCAAATAATGGATTTTTGTACACCAGAACTTTGCACAGTTTTACAGTTGTCCTAGTAGTACTGTCTCTTTGGTAGTCCTTACTGAATGTCAGTAATGACTTACAAGATACCTCTTAGGAAGATACTTTTGTGTATTTAATCACTTTGGCACAAAATTCAACCCCTCGGGGAAGAAGACAGCTTCTCTCCAGATACATGTTGCTATAGGCAATGAGGTAGAGTATCTTAATTAAGAATATAATTTCTTTTTTTTCAGCTGGTAGACTTCAATACAGGAAATTGTAAGATGTATGCATCTTAAATATTTAATTACTGCAATTCTAATTAGATGTTTTTATTTCAGTATCATAACAGGGGATGATGAGAATGAAGAAGTGTACAATGCTGAAGACTGTGAGTTTGCAGCCAAGAAAAGGAAAAAAGATCATTTTAGGAATAACACAGATTCACAGTGTAAGCCTGGGCTTTTTAATTTATTTTAGAAGAGTCACATAGGTTCAGAGGTTATAATAGCCATGTTATAGTCACCTATAGAGTAGCCTTCCAAATTATGTCTATTTCTATATTGTAACAAATTCTGGTGTCAAAAGTGATATGTCTTTATTGAAAATGTGTTATCAATCATTTGTGTCGGATGTTTTTTCAAAGACCCAAAGGTAATTTATAAGAATAGTAATTCCTGAGGATTAGGTGTCTTCTAATACTAACCACTGTTATGTTTTGTGCAGTAGTTTTAGATTAAATTCTTCTGGATGCTTACAGGAGCTTCTGCTTCCCTAAGCAGATAGTCTAATTCAAGTTCTAATTAGTCATACAACTCCAGAATGAGTTCATAAGTATATATGTTTTGTCATAATAATCATATCTCTTAATAAAGATTTTATCAGTATTGAATTTCTTGGACAGAAGTCCCTTTAAAAAAAAATATGAAAGCCATTTTATTGGTTCTCATTTGTAAAAGATCACTTGAACTTTGGACTGCAAATGTATATGACAGCAAGTAACTTATTGAGGCAGAGAATTTGTTAGAGTAGATAAAAAAAAGGTGAGCTGGTTAGCAACTACTTGGCATTTCTAACGCTTTGATCCTGAAATGTTATTTTTATAACCCCAAAATGTTGTGAGAGAAAGGTGCAAGCTTTTCCAGGCTTGTCTGAATTTCAGGTATTTCCGAAGATTCAAGGGGCATGTCAAGGGGTATGTCTCATTTGATAACAGGTGAGCTGAAGGTCAGCCTGATTGCCATTGTTAGTCTTGTGTCCTTGATTTCCCTGCAGTCCTCTGCAGTTGGTTGAACCAAGTCAATGTAGAACAAAAAGAAAATGGATTAGAGGGGTGGAGTGGTTGGGCCAAAGGTGTTGTCTGTATCTGCTATACTTTCAAATGCTAAGGAGCCTGTTGTATTAAAAAAAAAGTCAGGAATCATGTGGGACCACTGTTTTGTCAGTGATTGGTTTCAGCTGACAAAAGTTGTCATTCATCTGCCAATTGTGTGCCAACTCTTGTGGTTTAAAAAAACCCATTTATATAACTTTTCTATTATTTTCATGAAGTCCATAACTTCTGAAAAATTTTAGTTATCTTTTCCAGCCTTTATAAATTTCCTTCATTAAAACTGTTCTGCTATCTTATGAAGCATTTTATTGAAAATTGTATGCTTAGCTGAGTTTCTTTCAGGAAGGCATTAACTAATGTGGAAGCCAAAAATTCTATTTTGGCTTCTATTCTAAGCTTCTATTTTGATTTTATTTTAGGTTTCTATCGTGAAAAGTGGATTTATGTTCATAAAGAAAGCACCAAGGAAGTAAGTGTGGGTCAATTTCTACAATTTTTGTGGTTCTTAATTGACAGACAGTATATTGAAAAAAGTATTTTTGTTATGTGGTCTTAGGGGCTATACTTAACTGTCTTCATTGGCAGCTGGACATCTGCACATGGTGAGGCAAAGGCAGCTGGCAAAATGACTTCTAGGTAGGTCTTTGTGGCAGAGATGTGGGAGCTTGCAAGGATAGACTTATAGTTCTCTGCTACTTATCCAAGCCCATCTATCTTTCTACTGTCTCTTTGAACCAAGATTGAAAGTATTTGCAAAATCAGAGAAATATCTCCAAAGAAGTTGCTTGCAGGCAGCCACCTGATATCTTGGAATCTTGGTGTAAATTTGAATGGCAGTAAGTAAAACATCAGTTTCAAACTTTACAAACTTTATTTGCAACAAAGTCCACATGCTTTCAGTTTGGGATATAAACTGTATCATGTAACTGTAAAGGGAATATGAAAGCTCTTGGAGTGACCCCTTTGAAAGTCAAGAGTTAAAATACATCCATTTTATATAGAGATTAAACTGTCTTGAAGTGTGAGTTTCATTCCTGTGCTGATTGTCATGGCTATCTGGGATGTGTGGAACTGGAACACCAGTAAGGAGATTATTACAGCCACATAGTAATGCCAGCCAGGAGAGAGGGAAGGAGGTGAGGCTGATGATTGTAGTCATGCAGGCAAAAGTAGCTTTGCATTTTAGAGCTCAGAGACAATACAGAGCTTTTTACTCAGGAAGGACATGCTATTGAGGAGAGCTTACATGAAAGGACGTACTGCAAGTCTTTGCAGACCTTGTAGACCAGTCACCAGAGGCTGCCTGTCTGCATCTGAAGGGTACTCTAAAGCCTTTCACCAGACTCACAGTTCTCTTCCTGCTTTATCTTCTAGATGAGGTTACCTAGAGTGGTCTGCAAAAGTCTCAGGCATGCTTTTTCCCTTTGTGCTGTCTCAAATTAGGGTGAGAAGGAGCTGGGGGACAACAGACTGTCACCAGTCATTGTGGTGCTTTGAAAGATAAGCTTAAGCTGAGGTTTCAAAGTACATTGAGGCCAAAATACAAACAGCCTAAAATCATGTATTGGTGTCCTTCATAACTTATATATTATAGGGATTTTTTTCCCTCTACTTGTGCAGAAGTTGGTGTACTAGTGTGAGTATTTGTTTTTGTTCCTTGTCCATTCAGAGAGTGGACAAAATATTTTGGTTACCTTCTAATATACGACCATTCATCTTTCAGGCTTATTTCAGTTTTTTAATATAAAAAACAAAGCAGGAGTGGTTAGAATTAAACACTAACCTCTAAAGTAGTTCTGTGTATAAATTTAAAAGCTTACAGTAGAAGGTTGAAAAAGTAGCAAGAAATAAGAATATATGGGCCAAAAAATTCAGAGCAACAATTTAAGCTAATCTAAAATAAATTAGAGGCTCTTGTTTTTCTTACAGGTTCTGATCTTTCTTGATTTTGAAATAGCTGTCTCACAATTAGGAATTTTTTTTTTTCCCCAAAGTGTATACTGTTTTTTAGGGCAAAATGACAGGATACAAAAGTCTTGATAAGAAACATGTGAAACATGCTATGGGAGAGCATAGAAATTAAAAAAAAAAAACAAACAAGAAAAACAAGGGCATGTGTGTGGCTGAAATGAAATTGGAGATGTTTTTTGAATAATTTTGTCATGATGGTATGCTGGGAAAGGTAGAGCTGTAGTTTCATAAATATCTGTTCAGGGAAATGTCTCTTATGTTAATGTTTTAAGCATAACTGTTTAGCCAGCAAACAGCCACAAATATTTAAATTTCCTCAAAAGTTTTGTTGTCTGTATGTGTTAATTCACTGCTATTATCTAAGCAAGGTGTGCATATTTTGAAGTGTATGTGCTGTATGTGCTTGGTTTTGAGATGTATCAGCTGAATGAACAAGCAGTCCAATCCTGAATTTGGTCATTAACCAAGGGGCACTAATTATCACCACTCTGCAGTGAATTCCTAACTGTCCCTTCCCACTGGGGTACATGCAGGGTGAGCATTCACTGGGTTGCAAAAGGGAACATTATTTGTACTTCAAAATTGGTCAGCATCCCATAATTTACTGAGGAGGTTCTGTCTAGATATGAGCTTTAAATAATTATTTATCCCCCTTCTTCCCTGGGCTAATAAAACCATAGCAGCCCATTGCTCTGCAAGACTCTTTACCAGTTAGAGATTTTCCTAGCCTCAGTATATTTAATTCTGGGCTCCAGTGTGGCTTTGTGGCTCTAAATGTACTGAGTTTATGTAATCCCATGTCATTTTGGGCTGTTGCTACCACCTTGTGTTGTTCCCAACAGCCTATGAAACTTCAATTTTCACATAAGTATGCAGAGAAATACCGATAAGTGCAGTTGCTCTTGGTGCATTAAAAAAAAAAAAAGGTGCCTAATCTTTTAGCTCCTGGCAAATAAATTCTAGATGTTCAGACCATTTGTTCTTCTGATCCCAGAAGGAACTAGCTGTGTTCTCACCCTCAAGTGGGAATCAGATAATTCTCATAATTGTAGGCTCAGACACCTGTACAAGCAAGCTCTTCCTTGTGCATGGCAAATGGGGACTGTGAGAGCCATGAGGGAGTGCCAGCATTGTGGCCATGTAAGAGGGGAGTAGGTTCCCAGGGAAATCAAATACCAATGATGCTAGATTACACATTTAGTATGAATTGAAAGGCCTTGCCTACATACCTGATAGTTACAAATACCGTATCTGGTTTCATTTAATTTCTTGTAGAACAAATAACTCTTTAGCCCAGAGGCACTGTATTTCCAGGGAGCATGGTATCCATTAGCATCAGCTGCACCTCAGAGTGCTTTTCTGAATGTTTCACTCAATTTTGTCTTTGTTTCCTTCCATTTAAAGTGTCTTTTTCCCCCTTCCCAGAGACATGGCTATTGCACCTTGGGAGAGGCCTTTAACCGCTTAGACTTTTCAAGTGCGATTCAGGACATCAGGAGGTTCAATTACGTTGTCAAAGTAAGCTCTTTATTTTATATGCATATTATAAAAATGCATTTGCTGATGTGCCTATGTCTACAACAGGAGTATTTTTGCACTGAACAGATGATGCTTTGTAATTATATAAATATCCTGATCATATGTAATTCATGATGCAAGTAGCAACTTTGAGTAAATTTTCTTTGGTGAAAACTCATTGTGTGGCTGTCTGAAAGTCTCTAGCTTGAGGAAGATGGTGATGGCCAGTGTGCTGTTTTATTTAGAGGGAAACATGGATGGTAGTTTCAGTTGTTGTTCATCAGTCTGGGTAATGAACTCTCTTTAAAAGTAAAATAATTTCTATACAATCAAAAATAGCAAAGTGTTATTAAAATCTTAAATATACTTTGCTACATCTCAAATATGTTTCAAATAACAATCTCCAGAAGAGTACTTGATGTGTAAATATTTTGCTATTTCTGTATCTTCTGCAACTTCTTACCAGTCCTATGATTCATTGCACAGTTGTTTTTTTTTAATCAAGGGCAAGATTATCTATGCATTTATCTTTATTAACATTCCTTAAAACTTGAGACTCCAGCCTTAATTACCTCAATGCCTCACCAGCTGCCCACTTGGAAATGCCTATTTTGGGGCTACTGATCTCTTTCTAGCCCCAGGTTTATTTTATTATCTAACTTGAGGTAGTAAAATGCTTGTCCCAACTCCTAGAGAAGCTCAAAATGTGAGTCATATCAGGACTAGAGTTCTGTTCAGTGGTGAGGCTGTTCACAAGCATTGTATTTCTTGGAATGCATCCAGAACTTGAAAAGACACAAATAAAAATCAAATAAACATACCAGGAGAACACCCTTACCACTAGGCTGTGGACTGTTTGGAGAGAAAACACATTCTATCCATCCCTGTGAAGCTGAGGCAATGTATTGTACTTTCAGAAAAAGAAGAGGTAAAACAAAGCAAAAATTATTTGCTTCCAGGCCAGTGATTAGGGTACTTGCCTGTCTTGTTCCCCTTGCAGGCTTTGGGGGTTTTTTGGTATATGCATGTGTTGTGGTTTAGAACAGGACTTTTTAATGCTGTTTTGGGAGCAGAATCAAGAGCCTTGATCCTTCCCAATACTTTTCAGCTTTGAACAGTAGGAAGAAGAAAAACCAAAGCACTTAAAAAAAGGTGATTTGGTATAAATGGTGTCAACCTTGGGTGCCTCCCTTGAACAGCAAGCAGGTAAAAGGAATGCAGATCTAGAATTTTGCATTTGTTTTAGATGCTGCAGTGCTTAAACTGGGTTGCTCAAAACAGTTGAAAGTCAAAAGTGCAAAGTCTAGCATAAGCACATTGATGAGTTTTTCTTCTGTTCACCAAGAAATATAAAATACTGGTTTAGTCAGCCAGGCTTAAGATCATTGAGGAAGGGGCAATATTTTAAAATTCAGAAATTTGGCTTTGCAATCCAAACCATTATTCTGCTAATAGCAGACCCTAAGAAATCTGGGTGAATATAAATAGTAGATAGACTTTCAAAACCCTTTAAATGTTTTAGAGTTTATCTGGAATTTTTAAAATTTAGAATTGTTTTACAAATACAAGACTTTAGTCATGTCTTTGCAGCAGTTCCTCTAAGGTGGTAGCTGTTTGTTGATAGCAAGATATAAATCAAGAATACTATTTTTAAAGACCAAATCCTACTCTAGCTCTTATTTGATCCCAGACCATCAAGATGACTCTCCAACTAACTAAAAATATGCCATTCATTGTTAAAAGCTAATATAGATGTCTGTTCAGGACCCTTTTAGGATGAGCAGTGAGGGGGAGAAGGTCAGATCAGTTAGTTTTTAGTATTTGTTGGTGCTGTAGTATATTGATAACTTTGTTAAATTCTGACACATTGAATTTGATATGGGTGGGTTTTGTCCAAATCTTTCTGAGTAAACAGATGATCCATTCAAAGTTCCAGTCTCTAATGGGTAACATAAGCCATGGCTCTGCATGTATCAGTGTGTGAGATCCTTGTACTCCCTGCTACCTTGCTTTTGCTAGAATTGTCTTAATCCTTGCATATTAACTTTCACTGAAATTGGAATCTTCTTTAAAATCAGTCAGATGGAATTTGGTTTCTTAATTTGATCTTTAGACTGAGCGACATAACTGATTTTTTTCTTTTAATTAATCAAGAGAAATGTACCTACTTGTTTAAACTGGCTGACTGCCAGAGACCTCTCGGTGTGTTCTAAATTATTAATCAAGCTAATAGGCTTTGAAAAAGCCAACAAAGAGATCCTGATATCTATTTATAAAGTTTTTGAGACTAGCTTACTTGTATTTAAATACATCAGGACAGTTCTTTCTTTCTTTCATAGTACATAATGTTTTGTCAGAGATCGTTCAGAGAAGCCAGAAGTAATGTTATTAAATCAGGGACAGAACAGGTGTATTCTTTCTTCCTCCCAAGGAAAATTAATGTTGAGTGAAATGTCAAATTGGTGTTTTATAAATGAAGCTACAATATGATTTTTGGCAAGCTTAATCTTTTTCATCCTCTGTGCCAACACTTGATGCTACCCTACACCAGAGCACTCTGTAGGGAATGCTGTTCTCTGCTCCATGCTTTCCCTTTTCAATGTGTTGAGAACACTTGTTCTGAACTCACTGTTATAAAGTGCAATTGCAAAGCTCAGTGCCACACCTCTAAACATTGCAATTGAATCACAACATCCAAGTCTCTCATAATAAGAGACCATTTTTTTGTTGGAGAGCTAATGGTTCTTATCAGCTACAAAACTTAATCTGAAATCTGAAAACAAATGTGCCAGAATGGAGCAAGGGCTGCCTCTAGAAGCTATAGCTTGGCATTTGCATGTGGCAAGAACTTTAACTGTTTTGATTATTTTGCCCTAAACCATTGCCACCATTCTTGTCACTTTTGTGCTCGTGGTGGTTTCAGAGACAGAGGTGTGGACAGCTAGGAGGTTCTTTCTATAATAGTTAAGGGAAAGTTACTGATATGGTTTGTACACTCCTCATTATTAGATTGCTGTGTTTTATTCTACCAGGCACCTGAATGTAGGTCTAATACAGAAATAGTTTTTTCTTTAGTTTAGGCAAAATAGGGTGTTTCTTCTCCATGAGTAGAAAGCAGTGCACTAAATTCATCACACTTCAGTTTGACCAGTATGATACTTTCACTCAGAAGCTATAATTCTGGTAGCTGGTAACAGGTCAGGGTGATGTTCCTGCCACCAAATCTGTCAGGGACTTCAGGACCCAGCCACATCCAACTTCCTATTTGTATTTGTGAGGCTCCAAAGCAGATTCTTTGTTGCTTCACTACTGCTCATAAAATCTGTTTGTCATGTACTTTGTCAGAGATAAGAAGCAGAGATAATTATTTGTACAGTATTTTGAAAATGTACATCCTTCAGAAATTGTTTATGGAATGGCTATGGGAATACTTAGAGCTTTCCATATGTCTTTGTCTTCTGAACTCTGTAATTACATTTTCACAAAATGCTAACGCAGGTTGTTGTAGGTGAGTGTATGCACTAAGTGTGCATTTAAATCCTTTGCTTCTGTCATTCTTCTGACTTAATTTTTTGTCATAGCTTTTACAGTTAATTGCAAAATCCCAGTTAACTTCACTGAGTGGTGCAGCACAGAAGAACTACTTTAACATTTTGGACAAAATTGTGCAGAAGGGTAAGACCAAAGGATTTGTAATCTGACTGTTCAGATTTAATTGCTGTAACTAAGCTGTCAACTGATTATTTTTTTTTGTTAGTTTTATTACCATTTTTACATTCTAAGCCATAGCAATTACATAATTAGTGCCAGGTTTCATACTTCCCATCCCATAATTGTAGTAAGTTATTTTCTCTTAGTTATGGAATAAAGTCGATTGAAACAGGTTGGTGAAATCAAGTGACATTTAGGTTCTATTCAAAAACTGCTGGTTACTGCTAAATTATACTCTTCACAAAATGTGAAAGCTTTTAGGTTAATAAAATGTTTGGGTTTTAAATTTGGATGCTGTACTCAGATTCAAAAAACAGGTTTTGATTATTTTAAGAAAAAGCCATTACATTATATTGATTTTTATTTTTTTTTCTGGTAACCACACTAAATGGAGATGTTATACTGTCTGCTTTGAATGGAAGAAATTGGATTTATAACTACCTGTTTAGCATTAAGTTTATTAAATGCCTAGTACGAATTTTTGCATCAAATCTGCCTGTGAAATTGTTTATCATTGATTTTGCATGTAAGGAACAGCACCAATGAATGTCATGGTGGGAATTAGGGCAGTTAGTTGTACACAAACAATTGATTTGTAAGTAATTCATCTAAAAAAAAGTGTTGATTAGCTTGAGCTATTGGCTCGATTAACTCTGTCAACCAAAATTGTATCTGGTTTGTTTTGTTTTCCAGTTATGGAAGACCAATATAATCCACGATTGATCAAAGATCTTCTACAGGATCTGAGTTCTACCCTCTGCATACTCATTAGGGGAGTAGGAAAATCTGTGTTGGTAGGCAACATCAACATTTGGATTTGTCGATTAGAAACTATCCTTCTGTGGCAACAACAATTAAAAAATCTTCAGATGAACAAGGTATATTATTAAATCATATTAATTAATATTTGGGGGAGGGAATTATGATGAATATTGCATGAGGGTTTGTAAGTGAACCAAATTTCAAATACATTTTAAACAGTTTTACTTGTTTTATTTTATAAAAATGTAATGTGAAATTAACACATTGTCATCAACTTAATTTTCTAATGTTTTAATAGCTTTTCTCTAATGAAAACTACAGTGTCTCTACTGCTGCTTTGTAGTAGAGATGTATAGGTAGAATTTGTTTTCCCACTGAAAGTTTAAGAAAGAAATTATCTCTAGTTTGTCAGATAGACATCGGGGAAAAGACCCATTTTTTTAGTTCCAAAATGTATTTTCTACAACTGAAGAAATAAGAATCTATAAGAAATTTTGGAGGTGTATCAAGAAAACAGAAAGAGAAAATACTCAAGTAACAATTTTACAGATTTATTCATTAGCACCATTGCTTTTGCAAAAAAAAAAAAAAAGATAACTTCAGCATCTGGATTCTCCTTATGTGACTGTGTTCAAAGCATGTGATATGCACTTTTGCAGGGTTTTATAGTGGAAACTTCTGATGATAAGCAGATTTATTTTTTTTTAATCTGACTGGGTCACAACTTGGAAGAAATGCTATAAGGTATTGCTCACTGTAAAGCCATACAAGTGTTTTATCTATTGACTTTCAGCTGTGAAATTTTGAAATTGTCCTTTCTGTGTGAGCCGGTTATCTGAATAAACCATCTACTTTTGGAATGGAAAGGAGAAATGACAAGCCTGGTCTCGGCAGTTTTCACGTGCCAGGCAGCCACAGCACAGACACTTCTGAGACAGTGCAGTTACTGCTGTGCTTGTTTGCTTCCAGTGTGACACTTCCCAAAGCCCATGAGAGATTTTGCATCTGAAGTGCATTCCTCAGCAGAGGAGAGCCCCAGCAGTGTTTGTACCAGATGACTCTATGGAAAGTCTGGTCTCTAAGCAGGGTGGGAAGGAAACAGAAGTGTGAGCCCACGCGTGCAGGGCTGCTGTGCTGCCACCACCCTGTGACAGGGCAGCTCTGCTCCCTGGGGACTGTCAGCTGCCCAGGCTCCCCCCCTGCCAGCTGGGACACTGTCCCCAGCCTGCTGGGCCTCTGCCACGTGGCGCTGTGGGGTTCAGCTTTAATCCTGTAGGAGCTGTGCTGTAGCTTACTCCACTACAATTCACAGAGGTGTATAATCTTAATGAAAACTTTCTCGGTGCTCTCATCTGTCACCTCTGCAGATCATCTCATTTATAAATGAGGGGGAGCTTTCTCTAGACTTCAGAAATTACCTGCTCTTTTCTGCCTCTGACTTCCAAAATGCTTTCATTTTGTGGCTCTGGTCCTCAGTCCTGTATTATGCATTCTATTCTGTACTCTAGTGGTCTTAAGGCAAGTCAGCATGAGTTTTGTTTGTTAATAAAAATCGAGAAACTGCAGTGATCCAACAAGTTAGAACTAATTGGTTTGTGCCTTTTTTATAGTTAAGGCTTTAGCACACTAGAGATGGAATTGATTATATTATAGTTTTCAAGACTGCATAGTACTATTTTGAGAGAACAGAAGTGTTTCAAAAATTACTTGAAATTTAAATAATGAATTCAGGATATGTTTGTTTTAACAGTAGGAAAGGTATGAGTTATAAAGCTTACAGTTTGTTGCTTCTTCTGTACCATTAGTCATTGCAATTTTCAACAGCAGTTAGAGAATTACTGTAGGCAAGCATTAACCACAGATTTTACCTAATGATTTGAAAAAAACTAAGATCTAAGATGCCTCTAAAGTAAAGTATTTGCACTTTACACTGTCATGTTTCTATAGCTAAAAGTCTTCAACTCTTATTTCCAGCAAGTCAACAATGGGCTTACGCTTAGCGATCTCCCTCTCCATATGCTGAATAACATCTTATACAGGTTCTCTGATGGCTGGGACATTATTACTCTGGGTCAAGTGACCCCAACTTTGTACATGCTTAGTGAAGACAGACAGTTGTGGAAAAAACTTTGCCAGTACCATTTTGCAGAAAAGCAGGTAATAAACTCTGTTATCTGTATAAATGTAGCCTTTTTGATATCATGTACTAATAATGGAGCATGAACTTGCCCTTTTTGAGATAAAAAGTGTATCATTCTGCAGTAATCATGAGTATTCTCTGTATCTGGGGCTTGATTCCTCCTAAATATTGTATTCAGTATGTCTTTGAGTTTAGGACAGCTACGAGGCTGTTTCCTTGCATTATTTAAAAGTGATTGCAAGAACTGTCTTCATTTTCTGACATTATTAAATGCTAGGAAAAAATCAGACTAGGTGAAAATAAACTTAAGAAAGTAGAAGGTTCCTCATCAGAGCTGGAGGAAGAACTTTTGAAACCTAGTACATTCTGTACTGGAGGTAGCCAAATGTGCCCAGTCTTAAATCTGGCAGGTTGAAGTTGCTTGGTGACTACCAGATTACCTCCTATTGTAATGGGGAAGATAGAACTGAAGCTCAATTAACTCAGTAACCCAAATAAGATTTTTTTTTGTGAGATACAAGGTTTTAGAATTAACTGTCAAAAAACTAGACAGACAAAAGCAAACTAAAAACCCACCTTCAGAAGCAGCCCAGAAGAATTCAAAGTGAAGTTACCAGGATAACAAAGTAGTTGAGTGGATTTTGAGGGTAGATGAGGTAAGGTCTATTGAACAGTGACAAATTGGTTAGAGAGGAACATCTTATACTAGGGTAATGCAGGGGAAAAGATCCTTAAGGGTTTCAGAGAAATTAGCTGTCCTTGTGCCCCATAAAGTCCTCTTGTACAGAGTGTTTCCAGTGTGTTCTTGAATGTTCACATTCCATTCTTACTAAGTTATTGTCTAATGATATTCCCATATCAAATTCTGCTTCTTCTCTTTAAAAGCATACTGGTTTAATAAGCCACAAAATCATGTTAGGTTGTTTTTTTTTCTGTCCTCTGCAGTGTGTTTGTTGAGCCATTGAAACAACCACGAAAAGCAATAATTGATACCTGAAGAGCACTTTGGGATAAAATGAGAGCCATTACAAAACAAAGTGAAGTGTAGCTGAAATCAGAAAGGCAGTGCTATCCTCTCCCCATTCAGGAATTGTCTTCTGAATGAAGAAAGCCCTCAACATATTAGCATTAATCCACACTGGGTGGAACAGAAGTCTTTTATAACACATACTTAATAAACCTTGCCTGTCTCTCAAGCTGGGGAGAAATAGCTGTTGTGCAGCAGCTAATCTTTACATGCAGATTAAGTCCTCAAGAAGTACATCAATCACTAATTATTGTTACCCTTCTAGAAACATCACAACCAAATGTAAAACATGTAAATGCTTTTAAAATTAAAGAAAGAGCTTTATTTAAATCCATAATGCTTTAACAGAAAACCACTATCCATAATGCACAATCATGTTTTTAAATCTCATTTCTGAGTGGTTTGGGTTTTTTTAAAGGATAAAATTAATTGCTTACAGCTCTAAATTCTGTTTTGTTAAATGCTTCTTGACTATAATTAGAATAATTTTCAGACAGTAGAATTAGATCAGCTGTGTATGGCCTAGTTTTTCTTGGCAAATATGCCCTCTCCTATTTTTAGTCTTCGCCTTCCATCTTTTTTGTGGCCAGATCCTCTCACTGCTTTGCAGAGATGTATGATGTCATAATATTGACTTCAAAGAATTCTAGTTACAAAACTTCAGTTTAACTACCTTCCTCCCACCTTCCCCTGTCCTTTGCCTGAATTGACTACAACAATTTTAAAGGAGGATACTAATTTTATGTCTAGTTTTGTAGGCATTTGATTCCATCAGAGAAAGGTCACATTGACTGGAAGCTGATGTACTTTGCACTTCAGAAATATTATCCAATAAAGGAACAGTACGGGGACACCTTGCATTTCTGTCGACACTGTAGTATTCTGTTTTGGAAGGTAAGAGCTTTAAAACAGATAATCAGAAATAAGTTCAAACAGCTACTGGTGATCATCTGCAAGCAAAAATAGTAAGGTCATCTTAATCAGCTTTTTCATGTGAAGGGTGATTAGATAACTAATATCTAACTTTAAAATAATATATTAAAATCCCATATAAAATCTGTGTCAAATTCTAAAGTTATTATTCTTGCCCTCTCATTTCTTGATATCTGATAACCTCAATACTTAGAATTGCAATGAAAAGTGCCATGTGGAAAGAGTTACTCTGTCTACTTTTATTAATTTGATCTTAAGGACAGTTGTGAGGGACCAGTCTGAAGTTACTGTTTTTTTAATGCCATGGTAATCAATACATGTCTAATGGAAATAATTGCTACATTTTTTTTCCTACCACATTGGTGTAGAGCTCTGTATTTTTATATTTTTGCTTCTGTCCCATATGAAACTTGGAGGAATGCTTAAAACTTCATCCAGAGTGTGTTTTACCCTGATTTTGAGGTTTACCATGAAGCATACATTGTGTTACAGGATGATTTTAATTTCCTCTTTAAACGTGTGATTACATAATTCTGCTTTTACTTTGTGTTGCACTGCAACAGAGCCTTCTAGTTAGTGAGACTTCTTTAATTTTACAGCTGAAAGATCAGATATGGCTAGAGTAACAGAAATTAGTTGCTCTTGTGTCATCTTTCTGTGATTTTTTTAGGAGAAGTTGTATGTCAGTGTGAGGCTTTTTACTTTTCCTTCAAAAAACCTAGGCCATTTAGCAGGATAAGCTAAATCCTGCTAGAAATAGCATGTTCTTTAATGATGTTATCTTGAAGTTAAGTATTTCTCATATCACAGGAGCCCTTCTGGGTAGTAATGTTTTGCAAAATTAATAGTAGGAAAGCAGGTAGCCAGAATTGGCTTCTACTGTGAAAAGCCTGGGCATTTACTGAAGGATCTCTGTCAAGAATGACTAAGAACTTACATTACAGTGGAATAAGTCTTTAGCATGTAGCTCAATATGTAAGATAAAGCCTCTCTTTGAATGGGGAAATTTCAAAGGTAAGTACACAGGTACATTTTCATAGGCATTTGTGGTATCAGATTTCTCTGGATTGTCTGCTTTCACTGTGTAGAGTTAATGCTTTCTACACTAAATTACTCTCATTTTGATCTTATAATTGAAAGTACAAGTCTTTACTTTAAATGTGTTTGGAATTAAATATTTAACTTTGGAGATGGTGGGACAGCAAGAGGCAATGAACCTGTGCAGGTTGCAGTAGTAGATTACAGTAATCAAGGTGACAAGACACCTGTTCCAATCGACTGCTGGAATAATAGGGCTCATTCTGGACTTTTAAATTCTTTTAAATAGCACAGGAAGTTCTAAAGGTACTTTGGATTGATGAGTAGTACCTCCTAGATCACCATTCCAGTGCTGACTGCCTCATCCTAGAGATTTGGGCAGGTCTTAAAGTGACAATGAAGTTATAGATTGATTGTGTGCTTCTGCACAAAAATACTGGAGCAGGTGTTTGGGATCAGCTGTTTCAACAAGAGCACAGTCAGCAGGCTGAGGAAAGCATTGTCCCTGCAACACTCATTAGACCATCTGGGATACTGCAGCCAGTGAGGCCCCCAGCAGAAGGAAGATATTGATAAACCAGATGAACTTCAGGTGAGGGTAATACAATCAAAGAGGCAGGAGGACTTGCCCTGTGAGGAGTGGCTGGGGAAGACTGCTTCAGGGGGGCATAAGAGCCTGCCATGAGGACAGTCAAGCAAGGGAAGAGTTTGACCATAGAGCTGATGCAGTTTCCATCTTTGGATGTGATGAGGAGCTCTCTGAATAAAGCTCAGAGCAACCTGAGCTCTGATCTCACAGCTTAGCCTGCTTTGAGCAGGAGACTGGGCTAGAGACCTCCTGAGCCTGATCCTTCTGTGAGCCTACATTGCAGTATTCCTTCTCTAGGCTTGGCATCAAAACCTTGTCTCTGTCTTAAAATAAATGATGATGAGGCTGAAGTAGATTGTTAAATGAATTGATTTGTGCATAATTGGCACCCTTTTTGGCAGGAACAAGTTAATTGTTCATCTGAAATACTGTCCCTCTTTTTACAGTGCAATGTGGGTCAAGTAGTGCCGGTCACTCAGTTATATGGGGAAGGAAATAGTACTTTTTTTTCAGACTCTTGTGTCTATATCCTTTCCCAAGCTTTCTAAAGAGAGGTGAGAAGTAAAGCAGGGGTGAGGGGCAAAGGGGCAGGAGGTACTCTATTAATTCTAGATAAATCCTGTGCTAGGTGAAAATATATTCCTTAATCAGAACTTCTTTCAGGCTTTCACAAATTATTCAAGCTCCAGTATCATACTTGATTAGAAAGATTGTTAAATTAAATATATATATATGAGTGCATGACGTACAATTATATCTGTCATGCATAGCAAGAAAAACCCAAAATAAAGCAAAAAAACTAACACAAACACTACCACCAAATCCAAATTTTAGAAGAGAAATCACAGTTACTTTACAAAGGAAAAGTAGCAAATGTTTGAATCTTGAAACAAATTGAAACACTCACTGTATTCTTCAGATAGCTGATAATATGTAAAAATTTTGTTTCTTATTTAATGGTATAATTCAGAAGTCTGGCAACTTTTGTTTCCAAGGTCACTCAGAAGAACTTCAGGCAGAGCGGAACACTTCTTCATAAGGCATCTATTTTTTTTTTTTTTTTTCTTCCTTCATTAAAGAACAAAGCAAAACATTGGGATATTTACAGACAAAAAAGTGCTAAAGTGATCAGCACATGAAGAAGACTTGGAATGATTAATTTCTCTTAACTCACCTGTGTTAAAGCTAACAAACAATGTGACTGCTGTCCAAAAATTGTTTTTGGAGACAGAGAAGTGGTGCATAAGCATGAGACTACTTAGGGAAATTATTTACGTTAAGGGACATCCTTGATACAGGTAAATTGTAGTTTTGAGTAAGTGTGCTGAGAGTTAGGAGTTTCTAAGAACCAAAGGCACAAGGGTCTGAAATAGCCCAAAAGCACAGGCCTAGTTAGTGATGAGAAGAATTTTCAGCCATTTATGAAATTGATAATATAATATAATTGCTAACAACGTGAGAGGGCTACACAGGAAATTCTTGGAGCCCTCTGTTTTGTGTTCTTTTCAATGAAAACCTTGCAAAAGAAGGGACTGATGGCTGCTGAATTGAATTACCTATTGAACTGCTGAAGAAGGGAAATGACTTTCCACTTTTTCAGTATTCTATAATAATCATAGTGGATTTTTAACAAGTCTTTAAAGAGTTTCTCAGGAAGAGGCATTTATATTCCTATACTTGTTTAAAATCTGTAACCAAAGTAAATTTATATATAGCATGTAGGAGTCTCCTAAGTTCTTTGGAAGTACAGTGATTTTTGTACTCTTCTGTGTTAGGAGGAAGTCCTAAGAAAATTTTCATATTGAATGTCTGATTTCCAAATGAGAACATTTGTTCTTGCTAAAGGATTTGTCCATAATGAAACTGAAAAAGCCACGTAATTTCAAAAGTGCAAAAGTAATGGCTAATTATTGTGTGATGCCTTTGTGAGTGCTTTCGTGTATACCATTTCTTCTGTTCCACTTTGCACCGTTGCAAATGTGGCAGGTTTTTATTTTCCTAAGCTTACCTAGTAGCACTTTTCAGTTACCTCAGACATGGCCACAGAAGCTGAAATACCTTTTCTTTCAGTTTCCAGGGCTTTATGATAACAGTGTAATCACTTTGCATAACACTTGGTTTTAGTCTTCTTGTGACTTGTGCTGATTTTGGGTCTCACAAAGCTGCTTGTGATTTGCCACAAGAATAAAAGACTTTTTCTAAATGGCTTATGAATCTTTGCTTAAATAAACCTTAACTCTGCTTCTTTTACTTTATGGCTCTCCTTCCTGCTTCCTTCTTCACGATCTCAAAGGACTACCACCTTGCTTTGTTACTCCAGGTATTTCCTGTGTCTCATCTGTTTTCATTGCTGGCTGTTCTGTAATGTCAAAGTGAATAATGTGTTCCTTTCTAATTGTCTGATGCTCTTTGCTTTGATTTTTGTTTCTCTACATCAGTTTAACAGCAGGAATAATTTGTTTCTTGTTCCCCTTTAGATAAAGGTAGTGATGACTTCCCATCTCAGCTTTTCATCATTTTGTCTTTTATTATTGTCATATTCCCTCTTAATGCCATTTAAACTAGGAGCCATAATTCAATTTCTAATTAGCATGTCAGTGAAATCAGACAGATTTTGTAAGAAATAGGTTTCTATGCACTCAGTGTTATTGGAAACTTTTTCTGCATTCCCTGATACATTTAATTCAGTACTTAAATCTGAAAAGTAACATGTACCTCGGATAACTTTAATACAAAGGTACTAAAATTGATTTTATTGCACTTGGAATGCTGTAGTTGTATTTACTTTTATGGACAATTTCTCTGAAAAGAAATTCCCCAAAACAGGCTGCGTGTGACTTGGGGTAGTCAAGGGAAGCAATTATATTGTTGCCTTCCAAATGAAGAAATGTTGAAAATACTCATACAGAGCTTCTTAATGTCTAGCTATGCTAAATTTTGAGGAAAACAACTACATTTGCCAGTAAACACTCCTCCTGGGAATTCTTTTCTTACTTTGAAACAAGTCTGTTTTAACTTTGAAACATTGAAATCAATTATTTTAACACTTATAAATTATTTTAACACTTTAATAAATGTCATTCCATTAAAAATATATTTCTCTCAAAATTCTCATAATTACAGGAAAGTTGTGATTCTTCTTTTCAGTCCTCATCACTTTTTTCACTGTAAAATTTATGTTGTTTTCAGTAACAAAAAACACCAATAACTGATCTCTGAGGTGTTTATTGCACCTGTAATTCCCGACAGGGTAGAACTTTCAAAAGTGGTTTTATAATGATGTGCAAGAAAGCAGCATGTTACAAACTCAGTCTAAAATATTCAGGAGTACAAATAATTACTAAAAGAGGATAAAACTTGCCTTGTTTCCCAGAATTATAATTCTGATGTTGTTTTTTTTTTCATGGAAACTAGGAAAGTAATGACATGACAGTGACATGGCAATGGGTAGAGAAGATAATAGTCCATTAGCAACTATCTTTAAGAGTGTTTTCTGGTGTGGTGCAGCTCTTCCTTGCAGACGTCATCTCAAGACAAAGGTGTTAAGTTTAACACTTCTGATGTTGGTCTTGGTCATCTGTTCTTTCTCATCTGCAGATTCCCCCAACAGGCAGTTCTACCTGGGTCTCTTTTTTCCTGTGTGTCTTTCCCTCTGTGTCATAGATCTAACCACTGTTTCTCACATGATGTTAAAGCAATTATTAAAAGGAGTGGGAGGATGAGGAGGAGATACCACCTGGTGTATTCTTGTAGTCCTCCATAGACTTAATGGAAAAACACAGATAATAAATCTTTTGAGTAACAATTTTCTCTGGAAAAGCTAAGCAGTATTTAGAATGTGTTTCACCTGGTGCACTTCGGTGCTGCAAAGACTTTGGGTGGGAATGTGGCAGTGATGAGAAAAATCACTTAGAGACTTTCTTTCTATTGACTGAATTGCATGTAATTTCACTTCCTATGGAAACAAAAGCAATGAAGACCATAGTAGTCTGTGATCTATTTGTCATATATTTATCTAGTTTTCTTGCCTCACATGGTGCAGTCACCAACATTGGTAGAAAAGGGGCAGGAACTCCTTAAAAGCCTGGTGAGGGCACTTTTGAGCCTTACAACAACACTGACGAGTTAATTTCTCTATTGAACTGTCTGGGAACTTCTTATTACACCTCTGCATTTCCCTCATTTAGGGGTTTTAAATAAGATGCAAAACCGAACTTTTTGTTCAAAGAGGAATTTGAATCTTAAATAATCAGACAGTTCTGCTGAGGTCAAATATCTGTAAGAGGAAAGAAAGCACTTCAGGCTTAGTGAATATTTAATGACAAAGCCTTTCCACCCTGTCTAACTTTTCTATCCCTACCTTGCCTAGGTGCCAACTTCTGTTGGCAGTGCTTTAATTTCACTTGGGGAAAAGGTAGGAGTGAAAGATGGAAGAAAGATTGGGGGAAAATGTAGCAAGGTGGAAGAGCTTTTAAGACTGGGAATTCATACACACTGTTCAGGTTTTTTTTGAGGAAGTATCTGCTGCCCATCATTTTCAAAGTAAGGGACTCATTTTCCCCCAAAGCAATAGATGATTTCAGGTTTTGATTAAACAGATAATTTAGATTCAACAAAGAAGGTGCCTTTTTGCCTTTTTGCCTTTTTGTTATGCTTATTGAAAAATAATGGATAAGGAAGATACTTTTTCAAGGATTCCAACTCAGGTTCTGGTTTTGGTAGAAGGAGAAAATTGTTCTTGGGTTTGTTTTGTTTTCTCCTTAAACTGGAGGTGAAGGGAGAAAGAACATGAAAAGAGAACTTACTTATTTTTCTCCTTTATTTTTCAGGATACAGGACACCCCTGCACAGCCAGTGATCCAAACACCTGTCTCATGCCAGTATCTCCTCAGCATTTCATTGATCTCTTCAAATTTTGAGATGTTCATTAGCTGTTCTCCTGTGTTTGTGGCCATTTTTGTGAAGAGTCAGGCGGGATATGTTATGCTTTTTTGTGCAATATATTTAAGTGTAATGTTTTATTGTAGTTTAAAAAATATATGGGGGAGATTATCAGAGAGGTTCATTTGGCATATTGCTTTCGTGCAGAATATAGAGGAGGAAAGGAGAAACATTAAGAAAATTTCGTTGTCAGGAAATCTCCAGTGGACTTTTTTTTCAAGTCCAAGAAAGACCAGTTTAATCTCAACTTTAAATCCATGCTTTTGACGCCTTAATAGTTGGTTAAAATTATGTAGGGGAGTTTTGAAAACTTCATGGAAGAATTAAATACTCTTGCAGGGACCAAAGGAGGGTTTTTTTGTTAATCCTTCTTTCTATAAGCCATGGTTTTCAAAACACTTCCATATAATTTGCACTATTATAAAGAATAGGCCAGTATTCTCTTAGACTCTTACCATATCAATATGAAGGTGGCATTAATTATTATGAGCTAGTGAGTAAAATATAACTGTGGCTATATCTGCTCTTGAACCTATATGAATGAAGGAAATCAACCAATTTTTGTACATACATTATGCAAAAATATTTATTTTTCCTAAGGATTTTATTAAACATTTAACCTATCTATAGCACATCTTGCAGAATGCATGAGACCAATCTGGGGCTAATGGAAATCTTTCTGATGGTAGCTACAGCCTTCATTTCTACTGTTTGGAATGTCTACAAGTGTAACTGCTATAATTCATCTTCTAAGAAGAAGACATTATTGACATTTAATGGAGTTGCTTGTTTCTAGACTGGTACAGTGGCAGAACACTATGCTACCAACTGAGGTTCTAACCTGACAAGCTATGGGAAACACTCAAAGTCAGTCTGAGCTGGAGCGCCTTCTGCCAAGTTAATCAGATGATAAATTCTCCTGGAAACTATTTTGTTCTACCCTGTAGAACAATATAAATTGCTTGGCTTAAGCAGGTAAAGGAAAAATTATGGCAGTTTTGGATTTTTCAATTAAATTTAACAATATGTAATGTCCAAAAAGAATAAATCGTGTACCATATTCTGCACTTGCTTGTTCTGAATCCAGTTTTGTACGGTGTAATAAATTATGGTTTTTATCTGTTATTCCTAGAAGCCTCTGATGCATAGAGATGAATCAATTTGAATTTTGTAAGATCTTTCTGTAACCCGTTGTTTATAGTAATTGGTAATGGAATGAGAAGCATACAAGCAGTCCTAGTGCTATTGCTTTACAGTAGTTTTTTGTTCTTGCCCTTTTTGTAGTAGCAGAGCTGGGCTGTTAATAGGCTGCACAAGAAGAGAAGAATATATATGTCCTCAAGAAATAGTTTTATGTTAACTTAAATCTTGGTGATTGAAGTGAATTGCTGATTTTTGTGGATTTTTTTATACAGGGTTTTGTGGATTTTTTTTCTTTAGATTCAGGTGTTGGCTGTGGCAATAATAATGGTCAGGTGTGGATCCAAGGACCTCCATTCTTACTCCTGTTCATTCAGAGCATTGCTGCAAGCCTTGCTTTCCCAGCCAAGCACTGCTGTAGCCACTGGATTTGTTAAGGACCCAGCAGCCCTTCTTTAACAATAATTTGTACCTCATTTATTTCATTCCTGTAACAGCTCAGGTGCTTTCCTGTCTCTGTGACCTCAGTAACCCTGAGAGTGGCTGGTGGTGGCTGACATCCACTAATCACTCCTTTACCATGGTGCCCTGCATAAAACTTCCTGTAAATATATGGATGCTTTCTTTGAGAGCTTGAAAGAAAGGTTTTAAAGCCAGTATTTGGTTAAATGCTGCTGTGAGCTCTTCCCCCTTGTGCTGAAGACCTCTGCTGAGGGACTGTGCAGAACCATCTCTCCTACAGACAGAGGGCAAAGCTCTGACACAGTGACCTGAGTGCTGCCCAGCGCTGAAAAGACAAGGTGGCAGGTGGGGAAAGGCAAGAAAGCTGAGAGGAAACATCTCTCCTAGCCACTGAATTGAAGAGGGAGAGAAATTACTTTTAAGCTCTTAAAAGCCATTTTAAGACAGGTTTGGAAAAAAAGTCAGTATCTGTAATAACTAATTTGCTGTTCTCTTAGAAATGCCAGTTGACAGCAGTCAGGCTTACTCTCCCTTTCCCTTTCACTACTTGTTGTCTTGCTTTCTTCCATAGCAAAAAAGCCTTTGACAGGCTGAAGGTTAAGTTCTGAGATTATGTTCCTGTGTGTGGATATCCATTTAGGATTACCAGGGTGTCCCAATGGGCTGAGGTGACAGGAAGCTAAGATGACAAGAAGCAGGACTCTGCCTTGTATTTAAGAGGCTTCATTCTACTCTCACAGGGACCCAGCTGAACCAGGGTTAGCTAGAGCTGGTTGTCTAGGACTTTGTTCAGAACTGTGTCCAAATGGCTTTTGGCTATCTCCAAGGAAGGAGACTCTACAGCCACTCTGGGCAACCTCTGCCAGTGTTTGGTTACCCTGACAGTACCAGAGCATTTCCTGATGTTCAGATACCACTTCCTCTGTTCCAGTTTGTGCCTCTTGCCTCTGGTCCTTTCAGAGCCCACTGACAACAGCCTGGCTCCCTTCTCCTTCCACCCTCCCTTCAGGTATTGCTAGATGATGAGACCCCCCTACACCTTATTTTCTCCAGGCTGAACAGTTCCAGTTCATCTTTTCCTCACAGGACAAATGCTCCAGCTGCTCCTTTTCTTTACACCTTTATCATCTTTATGAACCTTCACTTGACCCCCTGCAGTAGGTCCATCACCACCCTTATTTGTGTCAAGGGCACAATGCTTGGATCATGTTCAACTTGGACTCCCAGGTCCCAAAGCCAGTACAGTGGCTTTTTAAACATTTTGTCTGGATTTAAAAAAGAAAAAAAACCAAAAGGCAGGAAAAGAGATGTGGTCAGCTGTGCTGAGAAGCATTTCAGCTCAGGACTCTTTCTTAAAAAAATCTAAACCTCTTGAGTGTGGAATCATATTGTCAGGTGCAGTTTTATAAGCTTTTAACACTGGCAAAACTGAGCTTTGGGAACAGTTCCACAAAGTAGTTAATATTTAGTGACTACATCACTTAGAGTAGGTTAAGAAGAGATTGATTAAGAGTGACTATGTGATGTGGAGTCATTAGATGCATAAGAAGATAACTTTCAATTGTTTTATTTAAGTAAAAAAGCTAAGACAGTGATTTTGGTAATAGGGCTGGTAGTGTTTGGGTTTTTGTGTTGGTCTGTTTTTTATTTAAATCACATAAAGAGCAGGGGAAAGATTTCATCTTTAGGATAACAGTCTTTTTAATACCTCACCTGAGGCACAGAACGTATTTCTGAATTCATCTCCTTTTTCTTTACTCCAGCACTTTTGTGTAACCTAACGCACTGTAACCATGAGAAGGGTTATGCCTTAATGTGAAACCTCTGCTCTTTGGTCTCCTGTGTGCTGCTGTCCCAGGAGGAAAGGCAGGTGCTCTCCCCTTCAGCAGAAAGGGTGCCTTGAAATGTGTTCTCAGTTTCTACAGCAGAGGTTTCTTTTGCTCCACAGCTGTTGTCCCCAAACCTGGATCTCCTTATAGACAGATTTTGCAGTGGCAGTGGTAGGAAATCATGTTTTATCTGTGGCCTGGGTGCTTTGGCTTTTAGTGAGTTCTAGTCCTGAGAGTAGCAGTTCAAAGGCAATCAGGACATTTTCTGCCAGAGTACACAAGAAGCTTGAAATTACAATTTTGAAAAACAAGGGCCCCTTCTCATTCCCTAGTCACTGCCTCCCAAACCTGTCTCTGAGAGACTCCTGGCCTTTCTTAATTCATTCCTTCCCAAGAGTTTTGTTCACCTATTTCTGGGAAAAGACACTCTGCCATGGACCTTCTCCAAGAGTACTATGTGAGCTTTTCTCTTTGGATGACAGACAGGACTGAGGCTCTTATCAGGAAAAAACAAAAGAGTGGGACTTTTCTTTCTTTTCTCTTTCTTTCTTTTCTCTTCTCTTTCTTTTCTCTCCTCCCTGTTCCCCATTCCTGAGAAATGCATGAATTTGCTTTAGGAGAAGGAAGAAGCTGAACTTCAAGAAAACACCAAGCTCAAACCAAGAATTCTTCATTAAGACTAGCATTAAAATATCAGCCTTTTTGCAGCCTAGAAGGCAGAAGCAGGGAGGGCTAGCAGGAAGGAGAGAGTGGAATGGAAAACAGTAGCACGATGTTTTGGATTTCAAGGTGCACAAATTAGTATATTTACAGCTCCATCATTTGCAAAGAACTTAGAGGAAGGCTAGACCCTTAATATCCAACTAAAGTAGATTGTTTGAATTGGCAGATAGATACCTGTATTAAATAAATGAATATCAAACATTTGGAGACAGTTGTTAAATTAGAGTTGAGAATATTGAAACTTTAGCTAATTATGCTATTTTTTTTGCTTGCAATGTTTATATACTTTCATCTGCAAGGCTCAGGTCCAATCCCTCAAAGACACTGGAACATAATTTCCAGTAAAAATTCATACAAAGTTCAGTAGGATGAGGGTTAGCTTTAATGCTTAAAATGTCTTTATTGAAGGACATGACAGATAAGTGGATCAGAACAAGAGACATAAGAGTAAGGGTGGGTTTCTTTCTTTCAATTCCCATGGGCCATCCTCTGTGCCACACACAGACCTGTCCCTCTACCTGTCAGATGTGCTGGTAATGCTTGTTTCCTGCAGGTTTATGTGTACATTCTACAAATATGAATAAAACATGTTCAGTTTTATATTTGTTGAACTTTACAGTCATTGTGCCTTCAGCTGAAAGTTTTTCTAATAATTTTCAAGGCCTACACCAACAGCCGTCACTTAATTCCAAAATTCACTTACTTGATTTTTATATGCTCTTCCCAATTGAATGCTATTTTTCTGCAGTATTTATAGCAAAACAATAATAGAAGAATAATTTGTTTGCTAAAGCCAGTTATCATTCCCACATAATGCTCAGATATGGAACAAGTTTCTGCATGCTGAGAGCACCTCTTTCCAATGTTTTGATCCCCATTATTCTCTTAGACAAACCATTATTTTTAGCCCTATTTAAAGCTGCAAACTTCCACTCCCCTTCTGAACTCGGTGGTATCCCTTTAGAACTTGGTGAATTTATAAAAGCAATACTTTGGCAGCATTTTCACTAGAACCAGGTACGCTTGACCATAATGCAGCAGCTCCTGCAGTTGCATGTCCCAGGCTGCACCTCTGTTTTTCCTTACAGAGCGCACAGTGCATGGCCTGATGCTGTGCCCTCTATGCCCTTCCCCTGCTGTTACCCCAAAGCCTGACCATGTTTAAGCAGCCACTGGGCAGACGCCAGACCACCACTAACCAGGGTGGGTGTTGCTCCATGGTCTAGTCCAGTCTCCTCACTTCAGCAGATGAATCCTACCACCACTTAAGATCTTGCTGCAAGCTGCCCATAAGCCTTCTGCTGATCCTGTTTCTTCTGCCACCTGCACTCATCTTCTACATTTTTCATCAACTAAATCTAATTTATAGGCATAGTAGTATGGAAAGTGTTTGCTGCAAGTGGAAGAGTACCAATGCTACAAACAGAACCTGTGCACAGGGGATGTTCTTTTCAGTTGCTCATCAAAACCCAAAAGTCCTGGACTTGAATAGGAACACCAGGAAAAAGGACTAGACGTGTTAGTTCTGATTCTCTAAGGCCAAACCCTGGCCTGATAGTAAATATTGGTACTAACAGCTTTAGGAACATTACCAGATGTTCTGGACTTCTTACTTCTCTTTAGAGTGTGCTTCATTCCTCAATGCCAGAACATCAGCTCCTTCCCTAGTCTTGCAAATCCTCACCTGTGCCCAGTACATCCAGCCCTTGCTGCACAGCTCAGGAGCTCAGATCTTGCACACTGGCCTCAGCTGCCACTCACCCTGGCCACAATGGTTTGGTCAGGTCACACCTGCTCTCAGGCAGGGAGCACTGAGGCAGCCATGCTGTGCAGATGGGTTATTGCACTTCAGCATTAGTTTATAAAATGAAAAAAAAAAAAAAAAAAAAAAAAAAAAAAAAAAAAAGAGCATGTATCTTTTTCATTAAATGTCTAACTTTCAAAATGACTCTATGCAGATTTACTGTATCTGTAGTATGCCTTCTGGGAATCTTGTGCTTCATCCCATCAAACAATGGTTTACTTCCTAATGGGAAGTGATGCTTGACTTGTTTTCCTTTTTTTGTCCTATCAAATGTTGGCTGCCAAGTTTCTGTCCAAATGCTCAAAAGATAAACTGTTTACAGGCACTACCTAAACTGAGGGCATTTCAGCCTAAAAGGGGGATGTGGGTCATGAGAGAAACACCAAAGAGTGGGTCTTCGTGTAATCAGGATGTCTTTGCACGTGTGACACTCCTAAAAAGCTAACAGAATACAAGTACAAAAATAAAATCAAAGAATAATTAATATTAATCATCTTTCATATTAGGAAGCTTCAGCAGAAAAAAAAATATTTGCCAAGTACAGTACTTGGGGTCAGGATACATTGGTCTCTCCCCTCCTTTCTCCAGCACAAACACACACATCAGTGTTTCCTCCATCCCTCAAATAACAAGAATTTAGCAGTGTAACCCTGTAGAGAATCCAAGACTCCTAGAAAAACAAGATGGTCAACACCACAGCATTTGGGGGTTTCAAGGAAAAAGGTACAAGATAAAAAGGACCAAAAGACATTGGTTATTTATAGGAAAATTTCGGTATCAAATCTGATATATTTTACTATACAATCTCAAATAATTAAACCAGCCAATTCTCAGAAAAAATAGTTAAACTCAATTGTTCAGTCTCCTCAGTACAGGGGACTGGAGCACCTAGAAAGCAAAATATAGTATGATTATTTTCAGATGTGGACAAACCAATCTCAGAAAACACAGCTGTGCACTTTTCTATTCAAAGAATAATTATTTTTCTTTTCCAATAGCAATTCACAGTTCAAAATTAAGCTTCCAATAGCATTATTTGGGTCTCAAAAGTGTAAAAATTTAGATGCCAGCCAAGCTTTTACCAGATTATTATGGCCTCGAAAATAATATTCTCACTTTCTTGCATCTTATAGTAATTGCTAGACTCAGAATAGGAAAATTTTTTCCCAGGTACAGAGTAGGTATTTTTTTTTTCATTACCAGTGATAACAGTCAGTAGATACCATGTGAAAAACCATCAGCTCCCTACACTTTGTTTACTATTATATATTTCATATAAATTTCTATCATTTATATTTCTATTTTTTATTGTTTTCATACTCTTCCTTTGTAACTATAGAAGCAGCATTATTTTCTGCTATGATACTGGTGGAACTTAAAATAAATATAATTCTCTCCTTTTGATTTCTAAACTGGCTTTTTTGCCTGTATGTTTGATTCCCTGTCTTATATGGTACAAACCTGTCATGTTACAAGAAATTTTTGAGGCTGATGGTATCTAATGATACACACCTTTGCCAACTGTCACTGGTGATAAGCTTTTTATGAAATTACTTTTCTTCTTCACAGTACTGGTTTCATTTCCCAGATACATCAGAAACAAAGTAGCAGGCACTCAAAGGAAAAGAAGCAAACAAACCAACCCAAAGTAGCGTGAAAAGTTTGGATAGCAAGAAACAGCTAAATAACATGCATATTCATGTTTTCAATTGCAGATGACCTACAGTTCTGTCATCCATGATTCCCATACAATAAAAAGCATTTTGAAAAGTTTCAGAGATTGAGACACATACCAGGCTGAATTCACCTGGGCTACAGGAACATCTATGCTCAAAATTCGACAGGGTCCTTGTCTGCTCAGGGTCTGGAAATAGAGGTCCCTCCACTTCCTGTCACCTGCCTGGCTGTGCATCTGGCCCACCTGTGTCTAGTCAGAGGCGCCTCAATACAGCCTTTTTTTTTCTCCTCTAAGAATATAACTTGTATGAATGAAATTTTCTGGTTTAGCTACTTCATGCACTATGGCAAGAAACATCTTGCCTAAATGTTCCCTGCTAAGTCTGTGCAGACAACCACAAAGCCAGCAGACTGGAGTGGAGGAATGAGAGACTGACAATAAACTTCTTCTGCAGCTGCTCCACTGGAAGCAGTGGCTGCTCCTCACATGTCACCAGCCACCTTGTGCAGGTCTCACCTTGTTATGGGGCCAGTTTGTGCAAAAGCATTTCAGGTCCTCCACTCTGGAAGTAGCTGGTGAAATCTTCAGGGAAAAAGAATGCTGCTCTGCCCAAGCTTTCACAACAGCCAATAAGTTAAAAATACCCAACCAAACAAAACCCACAATATTTTAAACCAAAAAATACTAATAAAGTAAAATATTTTTAGTTGTTGAAACCAATGAATTCTTGCCACTGTAAAAGCAGTGTATGATGCTTTAAATCTAGGATGCTGCAAGTTCCAAGATGAACGATTCACAGAGTTTGGGCAAACGTTGCTATCACTTCCTTGGCCATGCTCTGCAATGATGCAAGTAATGTGACAGAATCAGCTGAGCTGGAAGGGACCCACAAGGATCACTGAGACCAACTCCTGTCCCTGAACAGCACCATCCCCAGAGTCACACCATGTGCCCAAGAGCACTGTCCAAATGCTTCTTGAGCTCTCTCAGGCTGGTGCTGTGACCAGTTCCATCAGGAGCCTGTCCCAGTGCCCAACAACCCTCTGGGTGAAGAACCTTTTCCTGATACCAAACCTAAACCTGCCCTGACACAGCTTCAGGCCATTCCCTTGGGTCCTGTCCCTGGTCCCCACAGAGCAGAGATCAGTGCCTGCCCCTCCTCTTCCCCTCACAAGAAGCTGTAACTGCAGTGAGGTCTCCCCTCAGTCTCCTCCAGGCTGAACAGACCAAGTGACCTCAGCTGCTCCTCACACAGCTTCCCCTCAAGGCTTTATCTGTCTTTGTGGCCCTCCTTTGGACACCTTCTAATAGTTTAATTATCTTTCTTATATTGTGGTGGCCAAAACTATCCAAGCAAATGTAAACATATTCACATGACAAATAAAATAAAGCCAAAGAAAGTCAAAGAATAAGGCATTTCAGTTCAAACTAAATCTTTATTCATATGGAAAATACTACTTTTCTTTTTGCAAATGATGCTAATAAATAAAAATACTCAGAAAGAACTTTGCTCAGAGCTAAGTGACTAGTAACAGCCACACAAAGCTTTTAATTCCCGTTAAAACCACGCCAACGATCATGCAGATTGGCTACGAGAAAGCAATATAAACTATATTTTATTTTGTGCAATCTTATCATACAATCTTAATGCTACCTTCTTCTAAAACATTTCACGTAGATTGAAATGCAATTTCAAAACAAATATTAAGGGACATTTTCTACACTTATTCCACATATGGAGCTGTGTATAGCTTAAGCTTTTAACATTTAATGTAGTTAAGCATCTAACAAAGGTAAAAGATGAAAGGACCCCATGCTGAAAATTCAGACACATTTATAAACATGAGAAGGAAAGCTCACACCAGTGAGTTCTCAACAGACAAATACATTATTAAAGCATAACAATAAATTATATTAAATTTAATAATGTTGATCCTTAAAATGGTTATTTGTGTGGAAATATCACTTAAAAAACACCCCAAAACTTTCATCACTAGGAGTGAAACTGGAATCCTACATAGCTCAATTTCCCACTTTTGTTTTATAATAGGCTTCAGATTTGTGATACTCTTTATCATACATCCAAAAACAAATTGAAAAAGGTTGCAGTTAAGCTGTGCATCAAACACATCATCAAGGTGAGAAACAGGCACTTGACAGTATAATGTGCAAGGCAAAACCCTTACTGATCACAGTATAAATAGTTTCTTCAGGAGTGAAATTAAAAGTTCTCAGTCCATCTTTGAGAGCAAAATACTAAGGGCTTCTAACAGAGCTTTTTCTGTTCTTTCAGATCAGCACCAACAACCAAATTAAATACTAGCTCATGCCTTAGAGGGTATTCCATAAACTATAAAATGCAGCATACTTTACCCAAGAATACTAATTCTTTCCTATAATTAACCTCAGCATACATACTTGTCCAAGGCAAAACCAGAGGTTACTCACGGACTAAACAATGCAATATAAATGCTAACCTTTTCTCCCCTATTAATACTTTTTAGTATCTAATGCAAATTTTACAAGTATATCTGCCAGCTGCAAGATTCTGTTTTGTAGCACAAAACATCACTGTTCTTTTTTGTAAACTTAAGCAACTTTTAGCATCCCATCAATATTAGGAAAAAAAAACCCCAACCAACTAAAACCATTTTGCTATAGTTTCCCCCCAGGCACATCTCAGCAGGAATCTCCAAAAAACAGCCATGCAGGAACTGCAAGCCAGAAAACTATACATGAATTGGAGGATAGAGGAGAAAGAGAAAGCTAAAGGAGGAGTTATGTGGCAGTAACAGAAACAAGCTTAGAAAAAAATTGCATGCATCCCTTTTCATCAGCCTAAGCTTCTTGCAAAAACACGTTTACAAGACATCTGTTATATAAAGGTCTTTACGTTCTTGTAAAAATGCTCATTTTCTCTAACGTGCTAGCTTCATCTTCCAACTGCATTGGCCATATTGCTAGACAGTCAAATTTCAGTTCTGTTACACCAGCTAAACAATCAGGAGAGAAAAGGCCTACTGTTCATTTCTTACAAAGCTTTTGGTTTGATTTTCATTCATGAATGTTAAAGTAGTCTCTGTGTGGGTCATATAAACAAAATAGAAACTAACTTTGGATCTGACATCAGCTGCACCGCTAGTGAGAGACAATACACTAAAAAGAGGCACTTTTATTAGTCATATATACATTTCAAATCTCAAGTTTAACATTTCACCTTCTTTTACCAAAAAATCAAAATATCAGTGGGTAATAAGATGGAACTTTTCAACAAAAATGCTTCAGAACTATGCACATACTTGCAATGGCTCAGTTACTCAGCTACTCTGAAAATGCCAGAGTAATAATTCAATCATTGCTTATGCAGTGGAAAGAAAGGAAAAACACAGTCCAAACAAAAAACAAGGATCAGCTATTGTAAAAAAAAGAAAACATATGCCCTTCCATAAGAAGCAACTTATTCCTATATCTAGATTCAATATGCCCCCAGAATATTGAGAACATCTTATACTTACTCAATGCTGTTTTCCAAATTTTCAAGAATTTCTATTTTTGGCTTATCATGCATCTTAAAAATTCAGAAACTTGTCTTTGTCAAAAAAAAATTCAATATTAAAAAAACCCCAAACATCCAAACAAAACCAAAATAAAAAACAATGACAAAAAGAAAAAGAAAAAAACAAAACAAAACAAAAAAAAAACCCACACGGGAAAAAAAAAAAGGTCCAAAACACAAAAAGACCCCAACTCTGGAAGACCCATTTGACCCAAATGTTGGTGACAATCTTGAAATATTGACAATCAGAATAGTATTTTCCCATGTCACACAGAGTACAGCACAATGTGGCAGTAAGCAAGTTGTATGCACAAGCTGAAGCATATGCTGAGGCTCAAGATTTGGAAAACAGTACTAAGTACAAGCACTCTCCCTGCAAGCGACAGATCAGTATTCTTAGCTTAAAAGGGACAGCATCAAAACTAAAATTTTGAAGGGCCCTCAAATACCAGAAAAGAAGCAGGACCTCAAACTAGTGGAAGTTCCTTCATAAGGCAATCAAATTTACAGCCAGTGTATACATTCACTAAGGAATTACTTTTTTTTTGGTAAAACCAACAATCTGACATACTGCAGAGTCTGAGTGTGAAATATAGGCACAAAATAGATTTTCTACTTTTTTTTCAGTGTGGAAAACATAGCTATTAACAATGTAATAAGAAAATTTGTTATCAGGTGAGCAAAAATTTGTAACAATCTGAATAAAACAAAGTACTGTATAAAGGTGCAATATTGAGCAGATTTGATTTTGGTTTAAACATGTGAGTAAATCATGGAACTGTTCTCTTCGTACGTATAAAGTATTTCACATTACCAGTATCATTCTAGTTCTTCCCAGTTGTCAGTAAGGTTACCTTTGCTTTGACGTCTAATACTAACCAGCTTTCCGGCTGATTTGATACTCCACCTGGAACTGTTTCCTGAGCTGGCCAGGTTTGTGTATTTTGTGGAGCCTTTGGTTTCATCTTCCCAGCCTGACCAGGCTGTATAGTCACTTAAAGGAGTTGCTGCATCACTGGTAGAGTCAGCAGTGGTAATCTGTGGTGGTTCCCATCCTTCAATCTCATCTGGTTTCCTAGATGGAACACTCTGCTTTATCACCAAACTGTCCCAAAAACCTGGCTTCTTTTCAGACTTCATCTCTTCCTTTAATTTTAGGTTTGTTCTAGAAAATAACAATGATGTGGTGATTAATTCCTTTATTTAATGGTGAATGCAGTAGTTATTAGTAAACATTCAACTAAATTGTTTTACAGTAAGGAGTGCTAATCGTTGCCAGCCTGTGGCAGCACATCCATTGCTGTTAGCTTCAGGAAAAACACCTTCACAAACACATAAACCTAAACACAGCAGAACCCTGCAGTGATAAATCAGAAGAGGACTGAGTACGGTCATTTTCTATTACAAGAGAATTGACACACCACCATCCCTACCCCATTCCTGTAGAGTGGATTCCCCAGAGCCGCCTCTGGAAATGTACACAGTATTTTGGGACGCATTTGAACAATTTAGGCGTTTAACCAAACCAACCAACCAACCAATTAAAAAAGCCCTAGGAGTATGATAGTAGAAGGAATATGACAGTGTTCTAACACCAGCTTTAACATTCACTATGTTACTCGGTTCCATATATCTGTTACCATCTTGCCAGTTAAACCCTATACCCTAAAATAGTTGATGTACACAGTATTAGGACTTTAAAGATACCAGGCTTTTTATTAATATTTTCATAAAGATCCATACAATAATGTGAAAACAGCTTTTTTGTATTTCTGGTAAGAACTCTCAAAATCCCTCACCCAACTCAAAAAATAACTGTAACTTCTCTCTCACACACTTGAAAGGCCACTCTTATTATTACTTTTCTTATCCCATTAAGAATCTTCAATCTGAATAATTTTGCAGCATGAAATATTTAAATTACAGAGTGTCAAATGTTTATGCATAACTTCATATTATGTTTATAATCAAATAATGGGAGACAAGGAAAGGTTGAACACTGGGGTGAAAGACACAACCTTTAGGGTCCAATGACCTAAAAAGCAAATTGAGAACATTATCTGTAGTAGCATATCAATTCCTTAGCCACAACTAAATCACAAATTGAATCTCTTTTAAACATTTATATTAAAAAAGCTTTGTTCTATTAATGAAAGCTTAGCTCTATCATATTTAAACAGAAGAACCTCAACCAATACCTTTAAAAATCATTTTTCCTTTACTGGATTTTGAATTTATGATTCCTCAGAAATTTTGTATTTCTAAAACCAGCCACAGATTCCAAGCAATTTTCTTGTATTTTGTAAACAGCACACTTAAAAGTTGCATGTGTCTTTAAAAGTGAAGTAAAAATTTTGGTATATAAGTAAAGGAAAATATCCCAAACTTAAAAAACAGACAGTTCTTATAGTGATACCAAAATAGTTTTCTACATTGGTGGTAACTCTGTTAACATACTTCACTGTATATTACTTGATCCTTATATTCAACATCAATTGCAAAGCATTATTACAGGAGTCCAATATCTTAATAACATAAAATTACACAGGGATAGTAGCTGGGAACTTTTGAGAAGTTTTATGGAACAGGCTCAAATAGAAATAAAATATATGGATTTATATTCTAAATTATTTATTTATACACATACACCCCCTACATGCATATATATACACACTTGCATTCTGAAGCACATTTATTTCAAAGTAAACTGGAGCCAAAGCCTGTACAGCAAGTCTTATCAAAGCTAGTATTTGGCAGGAACAGATCCACTGCTATGTGGTATATTTATTTGGTTTGTAACCAAAGTAGTGAGGTAGCACACGTAGGTAAAGCCTACAGACACCCGTAACAGGAAGATGGTCTGTCCTGGAAGCATGTTCTGTCCAGGCAGCTGCTCTCACCATACCAGCACACAACTGTGCCAAAACACAGCTCGGTGCCAGCAGGGAAGACTTGCAGATCCCAGTACAGCTAGTGGAGTCTCTCAACCTTTCTAGTTGTAGCAAGACTTCAAAAGAGAGAGTGGGGCATGTAAAAAAGGGAATTTGTAAACTCAACTAAAATTAACCCCTAAGAGGAAAGTGAAAGTGTGAGAATGACCCTTTTACTCACAAGCCTTCACTACTTTTCTACAGTAAAAAAATTATTGCACAGCTAAGTTCGTTTTTCTTCCTGACAAACCTAAAAATGTTAAAAGCATCATCAGTCCTTTCCTAATACAGCATGCATTATTCATTGTAAGCTTAATGTATATATAGCTTTGCCCATAAACCTTCTGTGTTGATTTGACTTCCAGGAGTTGGGCACTGTTGATCTCAGAATCCAGCTCCATTACTTTGCACAGCTATTTTCCATTCCAGTGAGTGTATTTTAACAGCAGATAGACCAAATGGTTTTACTCACCCTTTGGATTTTGGAGACTTGCATCCTGCTAGCAACTGCTGTTCATCATCTTTATTGAACATAGACGTCACTTCCTTCCACCCTCGGAAACTTGCACCTTGAACCTAGAGAGAAGTAAATCCTCATCAGTGTGAGTGACAGGCTTACAGGCACAGAGTGGGACTGCCACTGGCTGACAGGCAGCAGTGGCTGTGTCTCCTGCCTGTGGGGCTGCTGGCAGTGAGCCACTCCATAGAGCTGCAGAGGATGGCCATGCTTGGGAAAAGAGCCAGCCCACTTACTGCAGCAAGAACTCTTCCTTGCAGAGCAAAAAATACAGATCCTTGGTGGTTTTGTGATGTCATTGAGTACAGCTGGACTCCACTTTAATGTATCACAGTAAGAAGGGAATCCAGGCAGCTTTAAGGACAGTCTAAAAGGGCTTCAGTAGACAAGAAATGAAACAGTCATGTCTAGAAAGAGTCACAACAGACAGGAGAGACACATGAATTATGAAACTCTTTAGATTTAACCTGCTTTACACATCTGTGTCCCTCTCTGTAACCACTAAACTTCAACCTCCAGCCCTGCAAGCAAGAAGGGAAAGAGCGTTGGCTCACCAGTGCAATGTAAGATGTGGCACTCGTGCACTACAGTGTGCTCTCTAAATTTACTGTGACCATTAAGCATACAGCATAAATAACTTTTTAAACTTTATTAATGGTTTGATTCTCCCTCCCTCGAGGCAAAATAACTAGGTATGGGTTATCTTTACTTTGATGGCATGCTCACAGAAACACACGCGTGTGTGCCAAGCACAGAATATGAAAGTTGCTGCTTTTCTTCACAGGATTCAGTAAGAATGGCAGTGATAGTCTGTTATAGTGTTACTTGATTATATTAAAAAATATGATACATTATGAAGTACAATAATCCAAACAAAACCACAGCTGTCAAGACAAGCAGGAGTTTTTGGCAAGGGCATGTAGAAATAGGACAAGGGGGAATGGCCTTAAGATAAAGGAGGAAAGGTTTAGATTAAATATAAGGAAGAAATTCTTTACTTTGAGGGTGGTGAGGCACTGAAACAGGTTATCCAGAGAAGTTGTGGATGCCTCATCCCTGGAATTGTTCAAGGCCAGGTTGGATGGGACTTTGAGCAATCTGATCTAGAGGAAGGTGTCCCTACCCATGGCAAGAGGGTTGGAACTAGAAGATTTTTAAGGTCTTGCCCAACTCAAACCATTGCATGACTTTATCATCTGTTATCTTACTAAAATTTTCTTATTTCAGACCTTTTTGGGAAGGAACCTTTGCCAACATAGGAAAAAACACAGCTACAAGCTACACTTAAAAACTTTTTCCCTTTAAACTGGATGATGCAATTCAAAGATAAACTGTCTTCTTTCAAAAATTATGTTTCATCAAGTCATTTCCACCTAATAAATTTGTTGATATAAAAAAACAGAACTACCTTGTTACTAGTTTTCAGAGAGCAATTAAAGACATAGAACAGCCACAGCCACAGAACAGGCTTAATTTAAATTATATGTGCCTTTAAAGGACATTGATTAAATGCTTGGAGAGAAGCATTTATACACACACATTCAATGCAACAAATACCTGTACATACACCTTCTTTAATCTAGAATATCATATACATGTCAATGCAATCCCAACCTTTGTTGAGCTCTCTGGATACCCAAGCAATTCTCCAACCAAAAAGAAATAAAACATACCTATATCTAGCCAGAAGCCTTCCATACTTTTTAACTTTAGATTTTTTTAAATTTCATTTCACTTGTCCAATTCTGATTCACAGATATCTTTAGGAACAATAATGAGAAAAATTCTATTAATTGACAAGTAGATGGCATGTGCAGATCTTCAGATAAACCTTTACAAGCTCTGCACTCTTTCTACCTGTATATAAATCACCATCTATGTACACATTGTACCATTCCTTCCATATTTTCATGTCCATGGTATTTGGTAGGTACATTGTAACTGATTTATTCTTCTCTCAACTAGCCCTTAGGAGAAATGTACACCAAACATCTAAGATACATTTCCACTACCTACTTATTTGGGGTTTCCAAAGGAAACACTGTCTGGATAATCCGCGTAAGAACACCAATGTCCAAGTAAATCATATTTTGCCAATAATGATATAACTCATTGCACAAAACCTACTACATATTAAACAGACTAGGCTTAAAGAAACCAGGAAGTGCAAGAGTAAAACCAGAACCTCTGCCTACCATGCCTAAGCCTCCTCTTCTCCACCTGCCTGCACCAGCACCGACCACCTGAAACATCTTTTCATTCCACTGACCAGGAGTGAACAGGTCACTCTCGATGGTCTTCTCAGTGGTAGCATACTCCAGAATTTAAACCTTACTGAAGGAGGAGGGCAAATACATATTTCACACTTCCAGAAGCTTTTTTGTAACTATTGAACTGTTTTTAAGACAACAGTCTTGTTTTTTGACTATTGCTGTTGTGTAGCTGACACATAATAATGAAATTCCTCAGAACAGCCTGCTGCATTTCCATGTTTCTTTTCAGAGTCCTTTAAACACTTTTAACCAACTGACAAGTGCAGCTGGAACAGTTACAACTGTATCAGCTGGTAGGCAGAGCTCCGGAAGGAGATCTTGCAGTCACCATTCGCTGGAACCATCAGTTTGACATGCAACAGCTGTATAGCTAAAAAAGTCCTGGGAACCATCACAAGAGGAATTAGACAAATTCAGACAGGAGATCCATAAATTAATACCCCCTATTTAAAGGGGTGCACCCTCTAATACCTTTAAACACTGATTCTTGATGTTAGGGGAAGAGGTCCTAGACACCAGCCATGTTATGCTCTCCCTGAACACCATCTCCTGTTGCCACAGTCATAGATTGCCAGAATCTAAATCAGCTGGGAATCACAATCTTACAGAGCACCTAGAGAAAGGCCCATATCCCATAACAATTAGCTTCCTTGCAGTGGATGTCAAAGGAAGGTTAGCAAGTAAAGATGACACTTCAGTAAGCTGACTCCTCACCACACTGGAGACTTGTATTATGTAAAATTATTAAAGTTATGCAAAGTATGAAAACACAGCACTGATATGGTCTTAAAGCATCAATCCACCAGCAGAAGCTCTGAATTTCATTTTTATGATGTAACTCTCTACACAACGGTACTAGTCCTGATTATAAATGTAACTGACCTGATTATATTCTCGAATCTTTAAACTACTTTTCTCTGTGTCATTGGAAAAAAGAAATAACTGCTCAAAGAAGGGTGACCCTCAGCAGATTGCTAAGGATCATGGACAGCCAGGTTTTGAGTATCTCCACAGCTGGACAATCCACAACCTCTCCAGAAACCTGCTCCAGGGCTTGACTGCCCTCATGGTGAAAACAATTCTTTTTATTTTTAAATTATATTTCTTCTATTTCAGTTTGTGCCCATTACCTCCTGCCCGTTCACTGAGCACCCTGAGAAGAGTCAGGCTCCATCCTCTTCACACTCTTTCTGCTGCTGGTGTACAAGCAGAAACCTTTCTTGCTGCTCACCAGATTTCACTCTAGGTGGGTTTAATCCGTCCTAACCCCATCCCTGAATACTCAAAGAGTGTATCTATACTCCCCTCAGGTCACTTGACCCTGCTTCCACCTCTAGAATGCCTCCCTTTAATACTCAAGGTTTTTCAAGAATATCACGTTCATCATGCCACCTTTGCTTCTTTCTCTGCCTGATGGGTTGGGCTTGAGCTTGGAGTAGCCCATCTTTGAAAACCAAAGTTGACTGATAGAACCAGGTGTACACTCAAAACCAGGTTAAAAAGAATTTCAGTGAAATGCTCATGGGACAGCTAGAAAAAAAGAGACCACTAATAAGGAAGAGAGAACTATTACTGACTACAACTGTAACATCAGATGTTAGAATTTGAGGACCACGCTAGATGCTGCAGTCTATTATTTTTCAAAAATGTCAATGAGAAACAAAGCAGAAACTTCTCATATGCCATTTCAGTATTCTCTGAAGTAGAAATGCAGACTGGTCTCATAGCAGCTAGACTATGACCACAAAGAGTATGCCTATCAGAACAGCAAATAAATTTACTCCTGTATCTTCCACTTTAGGTTGTGAAAACCTGTGCAGCAATGCCTTGTGCAATCACCTAAACGAATCAGTAAAAAATGAAATTAAACATAGATATTAATCCACCAACTGGCAAACTACTGAAAAGCCATCATGGTCTGTTCCAACTGGTATATTAAAATCTCAAGCCCAGAGCACAGATCCTTTCCTTTAGCTCCTTCTAGCTTATGAAGTACTTCTTTTCCCACCATGAGAAAGCTGCCATTTAATTAGTGAATCTTCTGAACCTGGGAGTATGAGCAGTCCCTCCTAGAACATCATGTGAAGGATGTGGTCTGTATCCATGGTCAAGCTGTCTGCCGTTTCTCCTGCTTGTTCCTCTCCCCTCTGCTTCGCCCCTGCTTCAGTATCAGTGCCCATCTGCCAGACAGATCCCCAGAGGGGATCACAAGGGGCAGATCTGGTTTATCAGATACTGCTGCTGAAAAGGGTGAACCAGTCCAATGCCTGCTCACTGATACTGCCCTCCTTATGCTATGGAAAACTGGTTCAACTGCTGTCTTAGGTTGCAACACAAGATGTAATCAAAAGTATGTATTCTATCACCAGCTGTTAAAAACAGGTGGGGGAGTGTTCTTTATCTCTTCCTCGATCCATCCTCCCTCCAGGGGGATATCTTCTCCTAATGGGTCACTGAGCCTCACTTCATGACTGAAAACATTACATCATCCCATTGTGAGATGCTCCACCCAGGGGGAGGAGCCAGGCATTCCTACCTGGATAAAATCTGAGCCAGAACATCAGTGCAGCCTGTTTCCACTGGATTCCCAGAGGAAGACCATCTCACTGGACCTTCAGAGGAAAACTACACCCAGGATCATTGCTTCAATGAAACCACATCTGTCACTCCAGGAGGACTGCAGCCACAATTTAATTGGACTGCTACCAACACCCTGAACAACAGAGTGGCAGGTTGTATTCTGACTCTGTCAGTGGGGCTTTTTTGTACTACTGCATTTTTTATTTTAATTTTCCGAGTAAAAAACTGTTATTCCTATTTCCATATCTTTGTCTGAGAGCCCCTTAATTTCAAAATTATAATAATTCAGAGAGAGAGGGTTTACATCTTCCATTTCAAGGGAGGCTCCCACCTTCCCTAGCAAACTCCTGTCTTTCCAAACCAAGACAACTACTTATGACAGCAGAAATCTAACTCCATCATTTTTGCATTCTTTCAGGTTTGTGCTAAGAATCAATTCATTAAAGATAAAGCATGTGGAATTTAGGGGCAACAGCACCTTTTTTTGTAGCAGAAACTACTATAACATCTGAAGAACCCTCTGAAAATTGCAGTCACCTATCATCTTTCTTCCATAATCAGAGCTTTGTACATACAATATGGCTCCCCCAAACTCCTAAGCTTCACTCTAATCTCAGCCTTTATAGTAAGAAGGTTACCTGTGTTAACTTCAGCTGTTACCTGTATTGGTTCAAGTGAATTAACTGTATACAAATTGCATATGTTGACTGCAATTTTTCTTTCTTTAGATAAAACAGGGAACAAATGCCTACTGATAGCTGACTTTATGAAATGTCCCATAATGGGTCAGGACCCCTTAAATTGGAAGTCTCCTACAAAATTGATAGGTATTATTACAAAAAAATACTTTATGGGCACCATTTTTCACCACATTAATAAACTCTGATGTCTAAACGACTCCTATCTTCCCATAATAGGTAAACAGGCAAAGATTAATAAATGATCAACCAAAGAGTCCACTGGGAAACAGTAAAGCATCACCATAAAGACTTTTCAGTTAATTTTACTGTCAGAGGTAAACAGCTGGTAATTAGGGCTCTGCTAGAGGGCAAGAAGGTTCAGGAAATACTAGGGTAAAAGGTAGCAAAACAGGAATACTAACAGCTGGGTATAAACTGAAGTACTTCAGTCCCAAAAGCAAATTTAAAAAGTTTATTGCGTCCCCCAAAAAATGCTGATACAGATGAACAAATACTAAAAAGAAAGATGGTGTAAATTTAACTGAAAACAGGTAAACTTGTGCATCAGATGGATGTGGTTTATACAGATTATCTTAAAATGGGAAAGGTAAAAAAGCACAGAATTCAATCAAGTCAGGTACCGGGACTTTCAGTATATTCCTGTTAGACTCTTCTACTTTCCAAATGGCAGGCCAGCAGGGCTGTGGAGCAAAGAAATCCCACTCTGCTGGCCAGAGCAAGCCACATGACAGAAACTTAGCAAGCAAAATGAGCAATTACAGGGCATTCTTGCTGTACACCTGCAGTGAGAACCAGCACGTTCAATACCATTGTGTAGTTAAGCAGCTAATCCCTAAAAAGTCACTGCTCAGCATGTATGAAATGAGATTTCCAGAAATTTATATTTGGACCATGTTTCAGCAGACCTCCACAAGTATTTTCACAGAGGATTGACAACTGGTGAATCAAAATTCTCCAGCTAAGTAGAGGCACTTCAACAAAACACTTGCAGAATTTTTTTATAGATATAAACAAAAAGAACGGATGACCTTGACTGTGAAGAAATAACTGTTTGTTCCACAGTTTCCCTCACTCCTCCCCTAAAAGAAATTAAGCTAAAATAAAAAGCTAGAGATAGAATTTCCATATATATTTCCATATATAACTTTACAGTTCAATAAAGTTATAACTATGTGTTTAACAGTTAAAAAAGGCCAATCAACTTTAAATAAAGAAGCATTCTTCCCACATGACAGGAAACCTCTTCAAAATGAGCAAGAAGACAGATAACCAAACTTCAAAAACCAACTAACCTCCAAATTTGTCTTACAGATATTAAAGCATTGGTGATGTAGTGATTTTCTCAAGTCAGCCAGCCTCTGATGTGCACACCAATGGTTCTGGTTATGTACCAACACCCTTGAATTCTTCTCAGCAGGGCTGTTCTCAATCCATTCTCCACCCATCCTATACTTGTGCTTGGGACTGCCATGACCCAGCTGCAGGACCTGGCACTTTGCCTTGTTAAACTTCATGAGGCTCTCACACAGGCCCACCTCTGTCCTGTCAAGGTCCCTCTGGATGGCATCCCTTCCCTCCAGCTTGTTGACAGCATCACACCATTTGGTGCCATCCACAAACTTGCAAAGGGTGCACACAATCCCACTGTCCCCGTCCCCAGGAATGATGGTAAACAGGCCTGGTCCCAACCCCAACCCCTCAGGAACGTCACTTGTCACTAGGCCTCCACTCAGACATCAAACCACTGACCGTAATTCTTTGCATGTCATACACGGCATGGCATACAGCCAACTTCTTATCTACTGAATGAGCCATCTGTCAAATCCACATCTCTCCAGTTTAAAGGCACGGATATTGTGCAAATTCTTTGCACAAGTCCACATAGATGATATCAGTCGATTTTCCCTCCTTCACCAATGCTGCAACACTCATATAGAATGTCATCATATTTGTCAGGCATGATTTGCCCTTAGTGAAGCCATGCTGGCTGTCATCAATTCCCTCCTTATTTTTCATTAGCCTTAGTATAGTTTCCAAGACGATTGGTTTCGTGACCCTGCCTGGCACAGAAATGAGACTGACCAGTCTGCAGTTCCCTGTTCTTTTTTATTTCCTTTTTTTGAAAATGGGGGTCATGTTTTCCATGTTCCAGTCAGTGGGAACTCCACCAGATTGCCATAACTTCTCAAGTATGCTGGATAGTGGCTTAGCCATGTCCTTCACCAGGTCCCTCAGGACCTCCATCAGGTTCCGTGAATTTGCGTGCATTAAGGTTCTTTATCTATTTTGTTTCTCAAAACTTTGTCTCTTTCCAAAATCTGGCCTAAAAACAACTGCAGATGAATTTTCTACTGTACTTTCAATTCAGAAGCTGAGCATGGTGGTGAGACCCCCAAAGACTGAGTTTTTCAGAGGCCCAATCATAGAATCATTTAGGTTGGAAAAGACCTCTGAGATCATCGAGTCCAACCTGTGACTGAACACCAAGTGGTTAAGGAGACCACGGCACTGAGTGCCACATTCAGTTGTTCCTTGAACACTTCCAGGAATGATGACTCCATGACCTCTCTGGCCAGCCCATTTCAATGCTCAACCATGCATTCAGTGAAGAAATTCCTCCTGATGTCCAACCTGACCCTCCCCTGGTGCAGCTTGAGGCCATTTCCTCTTGTCCTGTTGCTGGCTAACTGGGAGAAGAGGCCAATCGCTACTTGGCTACAACCTCCATTCAAGTAGTTGCAAAGGTGTCCCCTGAGCCTCCTTTTATCCAAGCTAAACAGCCCCAGCTCCCTCAGTCACTCCTCACAGGACTTACTCTCTAATTCAAACATCCAGGCAGAGTGTGAACACAGGTTCCAGATTTCTGCATTTTGGAGAGCACCACTGGAACATTCATGGTTCCTGACTTTGAGATGTCATGAGGCTTTTTCACCACCTATACCTGCCTTTCAAAAGAGCAGTGGGGAGAGAACTAGAACAATTCAGCACTGCTTGTCCTCACTGATCAGTAGGCAGCTTCCTGCAAGAGCAGAATCTAACACCATTTTCCATCTCCACCTGCAGGACTAGCTCCCACTTTTAGACCTCCAAACCTAGGTCAAACACTTTCCTCTGCAAATGGGCATCAACACTGTCTTAAAACTCAGGCTTTAAGAGACCAGGAAGAATGTCTCCCCAAGTAGCACACACACTATTCACCCACCACCTTCTTCAAGAAGTTTGTTGCTCTTCACCATATTGTTTCAACATGGAGACTATTTTATTCATGACATGTGTGTACTGGAAAGGCCACACATGCAGTTCATCAGCCTTTATTAACATATTATTTTATTAACATATTATTTTATTAACATATTTTAGAACTTCTGGAATATCACTGTACTGACAGCTTCTAAAGACAATGAACAACCAAATAAAAAACAGAATTGCATTCAGCAAGAGAAGATGAGAAGGATAAGGTGCTTTCTTGAGAATGCATTTTTAAGACAAGGTTTTACTTTAAAAGACAAAAATATGCAGCTCAGTAGTTTACCTGGTGACATTTTTGTTTTTTTAAGTCAGAACACACACTTAGCAAGCCTTCCTGAATGACTAAGAAAGGGGCAAAAAAAGTTTCAACAGAAAATAGATTAATTTTAAGATTCTATCCCTAAACATTTATCATCTAGTGTAAAATATATGGTAATTTATGTTTTCATTAAAAAGAATATGTTTCCTCAAAAGGGTAGAAGAAGGTATAGTACAATCTGACTTCTATTTTCAATGAAAGTCATGCTGCATCTGAAGTAGAACAAAAAGAAGTAACCGAGACAGTTGTTCAGTTTATACATATTAATGCAAAGTATCCTATTACTCTAATGAACCTATTTTAAAATACTTCTCTTTATACCTATGGAATTTCAAAACAAGCTCTAGCTTATCATAATAACTTCCACTTATTTCATCTTCTACTAATGTATTTCAAGAACATTAAAGAAGATTCTTGGACACATATCAAGGTAAAAAAATTTAACTTGCATGCCTACTTCTCTTTCCTGAAAGAGATACAAAATAAAATCCTTAACCTCTTGCAGTCAGAGAGCCAGTGGAGATACATATAATGGAATAAAAAACCCCAAACTCTTCTACTTTTTATGTTTTTGTTGCCAGTTGCAGCTAGAATTTTATGCTTCTTTAGACTTCAGTTATTCCTGTGGCCTCTTATTTTCATCTTGTGTTTTAATAGCCACCATTGGGAGGAAAAAAAAAATCAGGATACCTTCCCTTCTCCATTAATGAAAGCAAATAAGGGAGCTTTCCAACTAATCCTGCACTACTAATATTACTTCAATGAGAACCCCATGACCAAGGATTAAACATAATTATAAAATCATCAATGAACTATGTAAATTCCTTAATCAGCTGTCCATGAAAACCTGGCAACTTTCTAACATATATGGACTGAAATATATATATATGATACTAAATGTTACATTTTCAAAGAACAGGTATTTACCTTTGTTGCAAGATGTGACACTGAAGATGAAACTTCATCATGAAGAAACTGGTCTTTATTCTCAAAAAAAGGATAAAGATAAAAAAAGGCCCATAGTCAGTTTTGGTTTGACAATTGACAAAACTATTCACAAATGCTTTTATTCTATTTGGCACATCATAAAAGAAAATTGACAAAACATGATTACAACACAAAACTAAATGAACACCACTACTAAAATACAAATCTACACTAAGAATGATGAAAAAAATCAAACCTTTACAGAACCAAAAACCCTATACAAGGAGAGAAATACCCTTGCATCATAAAAAATTAGTACAAATAGTTTGATTTTATATTAATGGTAGTATCTGAATTTTTTGGATCTGCACTGAGTTTTTAAGTACTGTACAAGATGATGGTTTATGCATTGTCTGTGGGCTGGGGGGAGAGGAATGTACCAGGATTTTTCCCTCCTTCACATTAAAAAGCTCTACATTTCTTTAACTCCAAGAGAGTTTTGTCCACATTCCTTTCCCTTCCATGTACAACAATAGATTTCAGAAGAAAACCAGAGTGCTACAGATGCCGGTGAAGGTTATTCAGTACAGAAGCATTTCTGTCCATCTCTGAATTAAACTGCTGTGTTAGTATTGTCAGGCCCTCCTCTTACTATTAGTGCTCTCTTCAAGACATGGCAAGTAACATTATTGTTGGGAGTACTTTAGAGGACAAAGATAAAGGAAGTGGGACATGGGATTCAGGAAATCTGCAATTTTCAATTTCTTCACTCTGTGTTTTAATAAGAAAAATGCTACCTTTTTTTTTTTTCTACATATGACTCCAGATACTATCAGTCCCAAGTACAAAACCAGAACAGCTACATATGACCAAAAATATTTAGCCTCAGTTTCAGTAAAAAAAACAGAATTAAAACAGAAAAGTGGAAAGTGTCTTTGAAGCAGAAGCTTCACAAAGTCTCCAGTAGTCACTCTGGTCCATATTTTGATTACATCAGCCATTTACTGTTTCAAAAATCAAATTTATCAACTCCTTCCTTTTCAACTAAATCAAATGCTAAGGAGTTGATATGCACTCCACATGCACGTATCCCGAGACACTTAAAACACTCACTATCCCGGCTCCTATGCATTGCCAAAGGCCTCCTTCACCTTGCTAACAGCATCAGAAAGAGGGGAGAAAACCAGCACAAAAGTGTTATGTGTTTCTAGTCATGTGGGGGTCCAGATGTATCAGCTTCATTTTGACAGACCAGCTTCAAATCCCATGCATTTTTTTAGGTATATTTACTTATTTATATTTCTTTATTTATATTTATTTACATACTGATGTTTCCACTTACTTTACAAGCAATACTTTATATTATACAAGGGACAAGGATAGAGCATTTCTAGAATAGAGTATCAAGACCACTGCTCTATACTTCAGTAGTATTTGTATGTTGGAATAGAATGACCTGTAGAAAGCCAGATTTACTTGCTGGGGTAGAACACAAAGTCAGGAACTCGTACTATCATTTAAAATTAGACTATTACTTCTTGTGGATTACAACAAGTTATTTAACTTCCAAATTCAGTTAGCTAATTCAAGAGGATTGTAGAAGAAATACCAAAACCAAACACCTTAAGATTTGTGTAGTTGTCTCAAATTAAATTCAACTACTTCCACCCCTTTTGGCTTTTTTGTTTCTCTGCTTCTAGGAGAAACATAGGCAATGTTTTAAATGGAAACAGCTCACACATATTATTCAGAAGTCTCCTTCTTGCCCCTCAACACTCTCAGCTCTCAAACTTTTGGATGAGGTTGCAAAGTCCTAAACTTAACATGATGTAGTCTCTACTAGGACATAGGATATGAGCTAGAGAATACATCACCAGCTTTTCCAAATTTTTCCCAAGACCAAAAGAAAAATCAACAAGAACTAGGAAAGCTCCAAGGGGAAATATGGTAAGAGGAGAAATTCTCAGACATCTAGAGCTGGCAGAACTATCAGTTTCAACAACCAACAATACGACCTCCAGAACAAACAAGACACTGTTAGCACCTTCCAAAGAAATAACACCTCTCATTTTAATTCTTCCAGCTCTCCAAGTATCTTAGGAAGGAAAATAAAAATACAAAAGTGCATAGAGACATCATGTTCCAGAAGAGAGTACACAGTGAAAGTTTTTAGGGGAAAATCACAAGATGCAAAGAGCACCTTACAGGGCTAGGGAGTCATCATAATAAAATGTGAATACTATTGTCAACAGAAGATGCAATTAATAATCAATAGTAGACAAAAAGGGGTATTTATTTGCTTCTTTTAAAAAGGGACAACTAAGACTGTTTTGTTGTGTTAATACAGTGTTTCTACTCATGATTATACAAAGTGGTACATCTTAAGGAATGAGACAGACACACATTTGCAGCAACCATACTCATGCAGCCCAGGCTGATGGTAAGTGGACAACACAAAGTTTAAAGAGGTGAAATGCAAAGATTGAAATACATTAAACACTCAAGAAAAACTGGAGAGAATCCAATCCCTGAAATATGTTTTTTGGGGCAGAAGACTGATCAAGTACTCATAGCATCCTTTTAAATACACTGCTGAAGAAAAAGGAGATTTGGATAACAGCAGAGTGTTTGTGCTGTCCATCAATACATCCCATGCATTGTTTGAAAACAGCCTGTAGGTTTGAATTCAGCCATCTCCAACAGACTAGATTTGAAAATGTTTTGTGGAAAATCCATCCTTAGGGAAAGCAGAAAGGAGCAGACTAATGCCACACAGCAAGAACAGAGTGGGAGAGAAGCAGTATAGGGGTTCGGAGCCAGCCATGGCCCACATGGCAGGGAGAGGAGACCTGTGCACCCTGCAGGAAGGATGGGCTCTGTATTTAAAAAAAAAAATACAGAGGGAAAGAGCAGAGGCCACCACTGAGAAGAACCCAGGAGGAAATATGAGAGATTTCTACAACCCATCTTCCCTTCTTACCCACAGAATAATTTGTATTTTTGAGTGATACACATTAGTACATCCTTCCCCTGATAGTATTCCCTACTTTTGTTATCATTCTGAGATGACGGAGCATATGATTTGGTTCATCAATTTTCTTTAGAGGACAATCTACTGTGCAGCTACATGTAAAAAAAGCTCATCTTCAATCTTTATCATGCTGCAAAATACATAGTGATGCTGAACACTTACAAATTATTTCAGTATATTTTAGTCTGGTTGGTTTACAGTTATGACAATTTGTTGTTTTACTTCAATTTAAAAGAAAAAACTGGACTATGTTACAGTATTTAGATATTTCTAGGTGAAAATGCTAACACTAGTGGGAAATGCTGATCAGCAACTTGAATAGCCCTCCAGTTCTGGCAGGGGAAGGTTGGTATGCACAGCGTGTTTTCATAAGGAAACAAGTGCCCTTTTGTTGGACATACTGCAAACCATAAGGTACTCAAGGGACTAATTCAACTAGCACACAAACCTTTTTGTACAGAGATCAAAATTGTAATCTGCTTCCCTCAGCTTCCTTTGTGGTAAAGTAATTAATTAGTCTCTTTAGATCATTCACTTTCATAATTCAGGCCAAGATGAAGACTGCTGAACATCAAAGAGTTAAGGGAAATAATAGCATCATTTCGTCCTGCATGCCCTTCTTGTGCTCTAGTAAGTAAAATGGTACATTATTGATTTTCTCTACCCAATTGTGGGAGCTTCACACACACACACATTAGCTGTGCAAACATGAGAGTAAACAAGCTGTTGTTAAAAGAGTAGGTCCTTTTGGAACACATTCTCACCCTTCTACTGACTTATTGCATCCCCTCCACCTATCATCACATCTCATCAAGTACTGAGTGTAATATAAAGTCTTGCTTGTCATGCCTGTAAGTGCAAATTAGATTACGTACCACAAACGTATCATTTAAGTGGAAAAAAAAAATCCCAAAACAAACAGCACCTGCATAGATACACTCCAGGGAAGAATTTAACATAATTTTCAGTGCTCCACAAACCCTACTAAATAATTTAGTGATAGTAGAGGGGGAGGTTTTAAAAAAAAAATTCTTTAAAAAAACACTCAGGAAATCACAAACCTGAAAGTCAACCTCTGAAGTTGGAAAGATTCCCAAAACACTGATTACAAACCAAACAGTAGAACAACTACATATACACAGACTGACCAGAAACAACACAGAAAGAGGAGATCACACAGCCAGAACACCATCTTTAAATACAGCTAACAAAAGAAAATATTTCTTTGGGTTTGAGAAGGCTCTTAATATAATGTAAAATGAAATAAACAAGATTAAAGCTGATTATTAATGCAAAAGTCAGTCTGCTTATCCAAGTTTAGAACTGAAAAAAAAACCAATGCAAAATACACTCAAACGTGAGCAAGAAGAAAGTTATCAGTAGAAGATTGGTGGCATTTGGCTGCATTTTTTTTGCTGCACGTGTAATTTACACCTGGAAAAATTCAATGCATGGGTATATGCTTTCTGAGTCAGGAAATTGATGCAACAGTGATCAAATGTAAATGGGCATTGAAACAACTCTACTACTTTCAATATTCCTTTAACACAGCTAAAAAAACAAAGCTGAACTGTACCTGAACACCTACACAAAACTGAGCATGCCTTTAAGGAAAAACAAGGGTTTCAATTTTTATTTTCAAAATAAAGGCTCCATTACTCACTATACATCACTTTCTTCTTGGACATGAGGCTATGTGTTCAGCAGAAAAACCCCAATGCTGAACTGTGCCTTGCCTCTGCTCCTTTCTGGCAGAGAGAGCCCAGATTGAGATCAAGCTAATGTGATCAGCTTTGCCCATATTTCATCTAGCCTAGATCTCAATCTTCCATTTGTATGTCCCTAAAGCAATGAGTGAATCAAACCAGCCATCTGGGCAGGCGGTGGAAATTGAACATTTCCTTTTAATGTCACCAATGAAAATAATTAACCTAGGCATTTCTAAAGTCTTGCTTAAGAGTGATTTGGTATTTTAAAGTCATTTTTTCTCTTCTATAAACAATACTTTTCCACACCAGATTGCTCCCACTACTTAGAAAAAATATCTTTATTATGATAATAAACTATCTAAATAGTGGCAGTGACTCCTGTGCTGCAAGTTTCCTCTGCCAGTCTTCAGCAAAACTGAAAATACTTTTGTTGATAAAGAAAAAAGAAACGTAAAATGTAAGTGTGTTGAAAAATATACTTTAATTTTGGCATATATTTCATAAACAACACTAAATTGGAGACATGATTTTAAAATGCAATTCATCAGCTCATTTCTAAAAGAACTTTTTCACTCCTGTTGGAGTCCAGGGCACATCCACAGCTGTTAATAACTTGCTTAGCATTTTCAAACTCTGTTTCATTCAACCACTTCAGTTATTGTTTCACATTCCATTACATTTTAAAACACAATATCTAAATTATTTCCATATTTTTACTGTCAATTGATATAAATGGCCAAGTGTACCAGAGAAGATTAATTTCAGAATGTAAGTATTTACACAAGAATATTTCTGTAGTTCTGCATTTTATTGGAATTACAAAGAGAAACACTGGAACACCAGATTCCTATGCTCTCTGCTTTTATATCAATACACAAGGTTACTCTATTAAGTGTTCACATTATTGTGTGTCTTTGTATTAAGAGATTATAACACATCTTACTCAGACTTTGCTTCTCTGAAATATTTTTGGAAGAATATTAAAGATTGATCATCTTAAAATATTAAAAAGTTCATATGTCATTAAGAATTTAGCTTTACCTAATTTATAATATTTCAAGTATGCTTCATGAAATGGAAACAGCTGGTTAAGATCAAAAAACCATCAGTGTCAAAGCTGAAACAAGTAAGGTCGGATAATCAATTTCTGTAACAATTCAACTATTCCAGTGAAATTTTCAATTTTGATGAAATTTCCAGCTGAAAATCTGTCAATTATTTTTAACAACTTAGCTATAGCAGAAGTTCATATTTGCTGTTTCCTTATCCAGAAAACATACCAATAGATGCTAATTCAAAACACAGTAGCTGACACACGATTCTTACTCAGTCATGGAATTTGCCTTTAAATTACATGTGTCCAATAAAGGTCTTGGATGAGTAATGGCCACATTTTCCTAGTACAGTTCCTGCAAAACGGGCTGAATGTGTCATTTTTTGTTAAAGTGTTCAGCAGCACACATACAGCTTCCTTTTGATGTGTGGCTTTTATCACACCACGTGCAGTGATCACACAGACATTTTCCTGGAGCTCCTCACAGAGAACCAGTAGCAAAACTTGTTGGAAATGTACCTTTGATGATGACAGAGCTGAAAGAAAGTCTACCTAGTAAAGTGTGCAGCAACTTCTAGTAACCCTACTTATGTTATGGATGTGCTCACACAATCTGACAAATAGTTTCTATAGAAGTGAGGAAAACATTATAAACCTATTTTAACAGTTAAGAATTAAAATGATTTATTCATTCTCAAAACCCATTACATTTTAATTTGTATATTGATGGCAGGAAGTCCAACAGTGGCAGGAGAGTATGGCTCCAGAAACCTCACAAAATCCCAAGAAGATGCAAAAAATAACTTAGGGAAAGCAGATCTCAAGCAAAGCTGTAGAGGAGAAGATGATGGTGGATCAGTGGGAGTGGGTAATTCTGTGTTAGCCTGGGGAAGAGGACAGACACAGCTGCTGCTGGCAAACCCAGGCAATCAGAGCCAGTAAAGCAGAACTGCCCCAAGGAAAGGTACAAGTGATAAAAGTGACAAACGGAGGACAGGAAGGGGATGTACTAAGAAAAACCTTGAACACAACGACAGAGACTTAAATGCAAACTTCCTGAAACAAAGGGAGGACAGCTGAAGAAATGGAATCTGAGGGATGAGGAGGATTTAAACTTTATGCCATAAGCAACAACATTAGTATCAGCAATGAAATTTGCAGGAGCTAGGGAATAGGGAAACCACAGCATAGGTATTAGAAGCTGCAGAGGAAGTAATCACCATCAGTATGGGAAGTGAGGGTCTGCACAAGAATTTCAGCTGTCTAGACAAAATAACAATTTTAAAAAAGAAAAATAAAAAGAGAGAGAGAGAAAAAGCAGACTTGACCTGGAATTCATGGAGAAAACAATAGTAAAGTCTAGGATACAAATTCTCTTTTGCACAATAGATAAAAACCACCAACAACCTGCAGGTTGCAGGCTTGGCTGAAAGAAAAAAATATATATTGATGGTGTCTGCCAAAGGAGACCAAACAGCCAATATGTGCTTTGCAGAGTCTCAAGAGTCAGAATAAGCCAAAGGAGAGAAGAGGTGAGAAACAGATCTGATCCCAGTCAACTGTGTAAAAAATGACAGTATAAACTAAAAAGTGATGCACCTCAAAAATGAAAAGTATTTAAAACTTAGAAAGCCTAAAGCCCCAAAAGACACTGTCAGCTCTGTAGAGCTCCAGAAAGACTGTGAGAAATAAACAGGACCCACTCAAGAAGCTGCTGAAAGATTATGTATGTGACAAGAAGGAGGAAAAGCAAGAAAGGCAGGCCAAGGAAGGCTCAGGAAAGTCTTCACTGACAGTACCACAATCTAATGTTCAAGAATGATGACAGAATACAGGTGATGGATTTTAGCCAGGAAAATGCCACTGAAATGTCACAACTTGAATGAAGGGGAAAAACCAGGCTTGCAGAGAGGAGAAAGTATGATGGGATTATTAGAGTACTGAAGACTGAGACATACAGAAATGGCCAGAAAGTGAAGGAAAGGAATTAGCTGGATTAAAATTTTCTACATTATTATTATTATTATTATTATTAAAAAATACCCTTATTCAACATATCAGTAAAACATAAGAAATGCTGCTCAGCTCCCACCCATTTCTGCAGGGCTTGTCTGAGTTCAACTCATTCCAAGATGAAAGCCAGTATTGAGATTGTACCAGACACTTAAACATCTTCATTAAAAGAGATATCTAAAATTCTGTACAGCCAACCTTCAAACATCCTGAGCAAGTCTAAACAAAATTCAGCATGAAACATGTTTTTGCACACATTCTCTTTGAACATAACAACAAATACAACCAGGGAGAATAGATCAAGGCTAGGGTTCTGGAATACTTTTTACATGAAAGACAGAGTTTCATTAGATAATATAGGTCAGCCTGACACCCATCCCCTCCACTAATATATAGATGTATTTTAAGGTGGAGTGCCATTTTACGTCAGAGTTACATGTGATATTGACACAGCATTGACATCTCTGAGAACTGATTAGATGGTAGGACTGTAACAAGAAAAACTAAGCACAACTGCCAAAACAATGCCTTCCAGAACTCAAAACCCAGCGGTTTTCCCTTTCCAAAAATACAACTACAGTTTGAAACATAATGACTATATTCCAAACTGAACACAAGTCTGGTATGCACCACTGTACATTTCTAGCATATTTTCAGAGAGACACAAGAAAAGCACATTAATTTCATCTCATATGTGTGTACTATTTACGCATGTCAAGTTACCTTCATGCATCAATTAAAACTTAAGTGAATAAAGCACCTTCATTGCAGAAATTAAAAATACTTATGCTTCAAAGATAAAATAAAATTAGCTTCTAAGATACAGTTTAAAACTGTCTGGTCTAAAAAATTCTCACAATAATCCACACATTTATTTATACAAGTACTGTTTCAAAATTTACTTGTCTTTCTTATCTCAGGAAACACCTTACTATTTTAAATAAGTGTTAACAATTCAAAGTAGTTGAATGTATGCAGAAACTTTTGCTAAAAAGTGGCCAGAGGCTGACAGTTCCCTCCCTTTACAATTTTCATGTTCTAAAATTTGTTTTTGTTCTCCCCTGGAACAAAATCAAACCACTCTGTATAACACAAAACCAGAACTGTCAAAACTTTTTTTTTTTTTTTAAGATCAAACTAGGCTTTTCTATTTAAGAACTATGAACATGTACAAATTCAAATGTCTGCTTAAGCCCAGATCAGGGCTTCCATATCTAAATAGGATGATTAAAATTGCTCTAGAGTAACAAAGAGGGTTTTTGTGTTGGGAGCTTTTTTTTTTTAAACTTATAGTAGACTAATTCTTTGTTGCCGTCTGCTTCTGCAACGTCCTAATTATTAGGTTGCACAGTGAGAACTCCTTCACTCTTTTTCGGCTTTGAAGAAATAATATACGGCACCAACATTTCATTATATTGGAATACTTTCAACATGGTTTGCTTTAATGACATAGATGTGACTACCAATTTCTTGCCTTTGAAGTGAAAGTTTCGGCCTTATTTATAGTATGAATGGTAGAAGCCAAAAGATTTTCTTCCCACTTGCTTATTAAAAATGAAAATAAAGACAAAAGATGGTTGTTGGGAAAACAACGTATCATAAATCAAAGTCAAAACACAATGATTGGTTCATCTTCTCTTTTACCAAATGATGTATCAGAAAAAGGAATTAAATATAACAATCAACTTCTGCATGAGATCTAAAGCTGGGCTTCTTAATTTGCTAAAAAGCACTCACACTAATTATCTGGAATTTGGCTCCAACGATAAAAAATTAGGGAAGTCCTGGATTCTTCTTATATTGATGAGGTAATCCTTCATTCACAACAGGCTGTACCGTAACAACTTATACACATCCTGAGGCATCCTCATGCACAGCTAAGGTACCACAAGAACGCCCCCATAACTCCTCCAAGCTCTCATGGTGCTGCTGTCCTCCAAAGCCAGTGGATTGGCTGATGCATGTCAGGATGCAGCAGCAGGGAGTGCAGATCATTACCAAATCCCTCTACACTTTACTGGATTTCACTCCCTTACAATCATATTATTGGGAGAATAAAACAAAATCTGACGAAACATGAAAAATTTCAAACACTAAAAGCAAGGAACATGAACCAGATCAGCTACAACAAGCTGAGCAAGTGCATTTGGTTCCCTTGACACCTGTCCCAGCACAGTTTAGACACATTGTACCTATGGCTGACTTAAAAGCCGCCCTGATCACGAGAATTACAATATCAATTGTAATTCAGAGCTTTCTGTATATTCTGTTCTTCCTTAAAGTGTACATAAACTTGAAAACGACTACTGCTAAATATTTTGAAAACAAAATCTTTCAAACGATTTTGATTTTAACAGGCAAAATAACTAATAGTTGATAATCTTCCAGCCTCTGTGCCAAGCTACACTACAGTTGTGATAACCTTACTGAATCCTTTATCTTCAAAAATATTTCATTTAGGGACTTAGAATAATTAATTTTTCTCCTGCCACCCCCCCAACACTAAAATCAGCATCCCAGTTCCACTGAGAGATAAAAAGGAATTTTCTTAAAGTTCATGAAAATGCAAACCTTTTGCACATGAAATCATTGTCATCACCATTATAACTTGAAACTTCAACTAATGGAACAGAAGCCCAGGACAGTAAAAGACAATTGTACTGGACAAAACAAAACAAACAAACTCCAGCCTCCGTTGCTAAAGTAGAGGCTGAGAGAATTGTCTGGACAGAAGTCTGAAGAATCCTCTCCTGACTGGGAGGCTATGGTCAGGAGCCTCAGTGAGGGCTTGGACCATCAGTGGTAGAGAAGACGAGCAGTGAAGGGTCAGTGGGATTTACTGGATTTTTTGGTGACCTTTGGTGTTCGAGGAGGTTTCAGGAGGTGAGTGAGTCTACAAGGGCTATGATAGTATAAGGCAGTAGCTTAGCAAAAACTGTGGAAGCTTAGAAGCACCTGAGGATAGGAACTGTAGGAGGCAGAGGTAAGATGTTGCCTGAGAGATTGGGGGAGATATTTCAGATACCTCAAACCCCATAACCCCCTTCCTCCACCAAAGGGGGTCTCATGTCAATTTTTCTTCTGCAGGAGGAGATCCTAGTCATCCATATGACTCCCCACAGCTGCTGTCAAAGAAGTAGCAAGGGCTATGGCTCTGATGTTTACTGTGCAGGGGCAAGGGCAAGGCAAGGCTGAACTGGTGATTGTGGCTACTGGAAGATGGAGAGAATAACTGCTGTGACTGGGAGAGGCTGCTCTTCAGCAGTTGCCACATGTGTTGACAGCCCACAGCACCTGTCAACCAGAAACTCAAGATGAGGATAATTTATCCAGACACACTCCAGCTCTTTCAGCAAGCCAGGCAAGATAAACATGGGGTAGAGAGCTGGGAAGGTTTTAGTATCTTCTTTTGAAAAGAAACCTCACTGTTTTGCAACCCTGGGCAACTGCTTACTTCAGAACCTCTCATTCAATATCTAAAGTAACTCTGTGGCAACAGAAGATCAGCAACGAAGCTGTACTGGTAACAGGCTTCTGAGCTGGATAGATGCTTAAGTGCTACCAAGTTTTTGAAAGCAGGTCAGTAAACTTTTTTTTAGTTGTTTTCCCTGATACTTAACTGATACCCGTCCTTTCAGGTTATATTTGTTGAGAAAATCACTGTTGGTATTTAACACTCAACAACAAAAGCTTTCAAACAAGATTGCAGCAATTGAAAGATTGTGAACGACTATTACCGAAACCATAGGAAAAAAGAATCCTGCCAAAACATCAGCGCTCAACACAAACGCGCAAATAAAGTTAAGTTCTTAAACATCCTTGTTTAATGTATTGTGCTTAACAGATGGGTTGCAGCGCCTCTGCCTAGGGTTGGGAGAGAAAGTACCCTGCGGTATGAAGCCACTGGAATGAAGGACAGCAAGTCCCAGCAACGCCGGAGGCCGGCTGCTTGAAGGAAACGGGTGGATAGGCCAGAGAGCACCCTAAAAAACCAGGTGACAGCGGCACGATCCGCTCAAACACTCCCGGCTCCGACCAAGGCCAGCCTGGCGGCACATCAGGGTGGGAAAAGTGATTACTCATGCCGCCGGAGAGCAGGGCAGCGGGAGCGGGGCCGAGCCTCACGACCCCTCCGAACAGGGCTCCGTGCTCCTACCTGGGGGGCCGCGAAGGCGGCGGCGGGCGGCGGCCCGCGGGGACGCGTCTCCTCCTCCTCGGGCGAGTCGTCCAGCAGAACTTTGCTGCTCTTGTTGAGCTTCCACATGGCGGGCGCGGGGACGGCCCCGCTGCGTCCCGGCAGCGAGCGGGCCGAGGCGGGAGCGGGCGCTGCTCCGCAGCCCCGGCCGGGGCGGCTGCGCTCGGCAGGGCTGTCACCCCGCCGGGGGCTCCCGGCCGCCAGGGAGGGACGGAGGGAGGGAGGAGCTGCCTGGCGGAGCCGGGAGCCCGCCCCTCGCCACCGCCTCGCCCACCGGCCTGCGGATGGAGCAGGGGGTGCGGACGGGCGG
>VZUI01025854.1:0-20329 GCA_013401135.1 Cettia cetti | reverse complement strand
GAGGAGAGGAGAGGAGAGGAGAGGAGAGGAGAGGAGAGGAGAGGAGAGGAGAGGAGAGGAGAGGAGAGGAGAGGGGACAGGACAGGAGACAGGACAGGACAGGAGACAGGACAGGGAATGAGGAGCACAGATGCAGCTGGTGACAGCCGTGTCCCCAACTCCCCGGGTGGCACGGGCGGGGTGTGAGCAGGGCCAGGACCAGCCGGGGTGTGATGGCTTTGGTGGCAGACCCAGCTGGTGACAGCCGTGTCCCCAACTCCCCGGGTGGCAGGGGCGGGGTGTGAGCAGGGCCAGGACCAGCCGGGGGGTGGTGGCCATGGTGGCAGACCCAGCTGGTGACCCCGTCCCGGTCCCTTTTCCCGGCAGGGAGCGCATGGAGGCCATGGAGAAGCAGATCGCCAGCCTGACGGGGCTGGTGCAGAGCGCGCTGCTCCGCGGCTCCGAGGCCGAGACCCCCAGGTGAGGGCGGGTGTGGGACCCCCAGCACGTCCCTGCTGGGGGTGGGGGGCCTGTCCCCCTCCCCGCCAGGGGACACCAACCCCACCCTGCCTGGCCCACCTCTCTCAGCCCCCTCCTCTCATTGCAGCGAGAAGACAGAAGCCACCAACGGCGCGACCCCTCCGTCAGCGTGTGAGTGACCCCCGGCCCTGCAGGAGCCCCCCGTGACCCGTGGGTGACCCCGGCCCTGCAGGACCCCCTGGTGACCCGTGGGTGACCCTGGCCCTGCAGGACCCCCCTGTGACCCATGGGTGACCCCGGCCCTGCAGGAGCCCCCCCATGACCCGTGGGTGACCCTGGCCCTGCAGGAGCCCCCCCATGACCCGTGGGTGACCCTGGCCCTGCAGGAGCCCCCCATGACCCGTGGGTGACCCTGACCCCGGGACCCCCCCCCCGTGACCTGTGTATATTTATATATATTTTTAAATACCTATATTTATAAACCCATTCTTAAAATGGGTTTAAATAGCTATAATTATAAAATTTAAATACCTATATTTTTTAATATATATACATTTAAATACCTATATTTATAAACCCATTCTTAAAATGGGTTTAAACACCTATATTTATTAAATTTAAATACCTATATATTTTTTATATATATCTTTAAATACTTATATTTATTAAATTTAAATACCGATATATACTATATATATTTAAATACCTATATTTATTAAATTTAAATACCTAAATATTATATATATATTTTAAATACCTATATTTACTAAATTCAAGTACCTATATATCTTTAATATATATTTAAATACCTATATTTATTAAATTTAAATACCTATGTATATATATTATATATATTTAAATACCTATAATTATTAAATGTATATATCTATATATTATAGATATATTACATTTAAATGTAAATACCTATATATTTTATATATATATTTATATTATATATAATCTATATAAATATATATAAATATATATTTATATAGATTTATTAAATTTAAATATCTATATATTTTATATATATATTTATTTATATTTATATATTTTTATATATATATATTTATTTAAATACCTATATTTATAAACACATCCTTAAAAACTCTTTAAAAAAAAACCCTCCTAAAAACCAGACCTGAAGGACTGAACGAGGGGCAGGAAGAGGAGCAGGCACCAAACCCTGTCGTGGGGCGGGTGTCACCCCTCAGCAGGCTCTGATTGTCCCCCAGCAGCCACCAGCCGCAGCGGCATGGGGACACCGGTGCCAGCGCCGCCGCCACCCTCGGCCAGCAGCACCCCCGCGGGGCAGCCCACGGCCGTCACCCGCCTGCACATGCAGCTGCACCTGCACGACCTGCAGCAGAACGCCAGCGAGCTCCGCAACCAGCTGCAGCAGCTGAGGAAGCTGCAGGTGGGCGCCCGCCCAGGGAGGGGGGAGCACGAAGCTCACCTGGGTCAAGGGTGGAGGGAAGGGAAGGGGAAATTGGCTTTTCATTGTGGGGTGGTGTGGGGAGCGCGGGGATCCTTCCTGAGGCTGGGCTGGGGGAGCCCTCTGGGATCCAAGCTCTGGGATCCCTCTGGGATCTAAACTCGGGGATCCCTCTGGAATCTAAACTCGGGGATCCCTCCTGAACCCAAGCTCAGGGATCTCTCTGGAATCCAAGCTCAGGGATCCCTCTGGAATCCGAACTCGGGGATCCCTCTGGAATCCAAACTCAGGGATCCCTCTGGAATCCAAGCTCAGGGATCCCTCCTGAATCCAAGCTCAGGGATCCCTCCTGAATCCAAGCTCAGGGATCCCTCTGGAATCCAAGCTCAGGGATCCCTCTGGAATCCAAGCTCTGGGATCCCTCTGGAATCCAAACTCGGGGATCCCTCCTGAATCCAAGCCCAGGGATCTCTCAATCCAAGCTCAGGGATCCCTCCAGAATCCAGGTTCAGTGATTCCTCTGGGATCCAAGCTCAGGGATCCCTCCTGAATCCAAGCTCAGGGATCCCTCTAGCATCCAAGCTCAGGGATCCCTCTGGAATCCAAACTCAGGGATCCCTCTGGAATCCAAGCTCAGGGATCCCTCCTGAATCCAAACTTGGGGATTGTTCCCAAATCTAAACTTAGGGATCCTTCCCAAGTCCAAGCTCAGGGATCCCTCCCGAATCCAAGCTCAGGGATCCCTCCAGAATCCAGGTTCAGTGATTCCTCTGGGATCCAAGCTCAGGGATCCCTCTGGAATCCAAACTCAGGGATCCCTCTGGAATCCAAGCTCTGGGATCTCTCAATCCAAGCTCAGGGATCCCTCCTGAATCCAAACTTGGGGATTCTTCCCAAATCTAAACTTAGGGATTCTTCCCAAGTCCAAGCTCAGGGATCCCTCCCGAATCCAGGTTCAGGGATCCCTCCCACGTCCAGGTTCAATGATCCCTCCTGAATCCAAGCTCAGGGATCCCTCCTGAGTCCAAACTTGGATATTCTTCCCAAATCCAAGCTCAGGGATCCTTCCCCACACTGAGCTCAGGGATCCCTCCTGAATCCAAGCTCAGGGATCCCTCCCCACTCCAACCCCGAGGATCTTTCCAGAATCCCATCTCGGGGACCCCTCCGCCCTCCCACCGCCGGGACCCCTCCCCGCTCAGGGCTGGTCCCTTGTCAGGACCTGTTTCCCATCTCGGGGGGGTCTCTGCCAGCCTGACCCCCTCCTCCTCCTCCTCCTCCTCCTCCTGGCCCCCCGCAGCTGCAGAACCAGGAGGCGGTGAGGTCGCTGCTGCGGCGGACGGAGACGGAGCTGAGCGTGCGGGTGACGGAGACGCTGCGCAAGCACGAGGATCCTCTGCAGCGCCAGCGCAGCTTGGTGGAGGAGGAGCGGCTGCGCTACCTCAACGAGGAGGAGCTCATCAGCCAGCAGCTGAAGTGAGCCCGGGCCGGGCACGGAGCCGCCCCGCGGGGACCCTCAGTGAGGGGGGGTCCTCTGAAGTGAGGAGGGGTCTCCATGCAGTGAGCTCATCCCTGAGTGAAGGGGGTCCCCTGCAGTGTGTCCTGTCCCTGAGTGAGGGGGGGTTCCCAGCCCAGTGAGCTCATCCCTGAGTGAGGAGGGGTCTCCATGCAGTGCCCGTGTCCCTGAGTGAGGGGGGGTCCCCTGCAGTGTGTCCTGGGAATCTCCAGGATTTCCTTGCCTCTGGATTTGAGTGTTTATACCTGGAATTCTCCAGGATTTCCATTGCCCTTGGATTGTCCCTGAGTGAGGAGGGGTCTCCATGCAGTGACCGTGTCCCTGAGTGAGGAGGGAGGATCCCCTGCAATGACTTTGTCCCTGAGTGAGGGGTGTCCCCAGCCCAGTGACAATGTCCCTGAGTGAGGGGGGTCCCCAGCCCAGTCCCTGAGTGAGGGGGGGTCTCCATGCAGTGACCGTGTCCCTGAGTGAGGGGGGTCCCCAGCCCAGTGACAATGTCCCTGAATGAGGGGGTGTTCTCTGAAGTGAGGAGGGGTCTCCATGCAGTGACCATGTCCCTGAGTGAGGAGGGGGGATCCCCTGCAATGACTTTGTCCCTGAGTGAGGGGGGTTCCCCGCAGTGTGCCCTGTCGCTGAATAAGGAGGGGTCCCCTGAGTGACCATATCCCAAAATGAGGAGGGGTCCCCATGTGTGACCTCATCCCTCAGTGAGGGGGGTCCCAGCACAGTGACCGTGTCCCTGAATGAGGAGGGGTCTCAAGGCAGTGACCTCCTCCCTTACACGAGGAGGGGTCCCCAGCCCTGTGTTCCCCTCTCCCATTGGGGAGGTTCCTTGGGGTTCCCCACCCTCCTGACCCCGCAGTGCCGCACCAGTGACCCCCCAGTGTCACCCAGTGCCCCCCAGTGACCCCCCTGCCCTCCCCCTGCCCCCACAGCGACCTGGAGAAATCCGTGGAGAAGCTGCAGAAGGATCTGGCGCACAACCAGCGGCTGGTCCCGGTGCAGGAGCTGGAGGAGAAGGCCGCGGTGCTGAGGCAGCTGGGGGAGACCCTGACGGAGCTGAAGGGTGAGGAGGAGGCTGGGGGGGCTGGGGAGCTGCCCGCAGTGCCCTGCTCCAGCCCTGCCTGGGGGGACCCAGGATCGCCTGGATTTGTGTGCTTGCACCTGGGGTGATCCAGGATTTCTTGGATTTGTGTGCTTGCACCTGGAATACTCCAGGATTTCTTGGATTTGTGTGCTTGCACCTGGGGTGATCCAGGATTTCTTGGATTTCTGTTTGCACCTGAGATGATCCAGGTTATTCTGGATTTGTGTGCTTGTACCTGGAATACTCCAAGATTTCTTGGATTTGTGTGTTTGCACCTGGGATGAACCAGGATCTCCTGGATTTGTGTTTGTACCTGGAATACCCCAGGTTGTTCTGAATTTCAGTGTTTATATCTGGGATGATCCAGGTTATTCTGGATTTCTGTTTGCACCTGGGATGCTCCAGAATTTCCTGGATTTGTGTGCTTGCACCTGGAGTGATCCAGGATGTCCTGGATTTGTGTCTGCACTGAGATGCTCCAGGATCTCCTGGATTTGTGTGTTTGCACCTGGAATACTCCAAGATTTCTTGGATTTCTGTCTGCACCTGGGATGATCCAGGATTTCCTGGATTTGTGTCTGCACCTGGGATGCTCCAGGATGTCCTGGATTTATGTTTGCACCTGGAATACCCCAGGTTGTTCTAAATTTCAGTGTTTATATCTGGGATGCTCCAGGATGTCCTGGATTTGTGTTTGTACCTGGAATACCCCAGGTTGTTCTGAATTTCAGTGTTTATATCTGGGATGATCCAGGATGTCCTGGATTTGTGTTTGCACCTGGGATTCTCCAGAATCTCCTGGATTTATATTTGCATCTGGGAATCTCCAGGTTTTCCCTGCGCTGGGATTTGGGGGTTTGCACCCGGGAATCTCCAGGATCTCCTGGATTTGGGTGTTTACACCTGGGATTCTCCAGGATTTCCCTGCCCCTGGATTTGGGTGTTTGCACCTGGGATTCTCCAGGATTTCCCTGCCCCTGGATTTGGGTGTTTGCACCTGGGATTCTCCAGGATTTCCCTGCCCCTGGATTTGGGTGTTTGCACCTGGGATTCTCCAGGATTTCCCTGCCCCTGGATTTGTGGGTTTGCTCCAGCCGGGCTGGCACCCCCAGGTGCCCACCAGTGCCACGTCCAGGTGCCCACAGGTGCGGAGGGGACCCCTCCAACCTCCAGGGGACACCTCCAGGGGTAAAACTCCACCTGGAGCAGTGATGGCCACAGGATCCCAGCGTTTCCCTGGGTCCTCCCCTCTCCACGGCCACCCCTGGGGGCTCCGGCGGGCGTGGCCGCCCTGGCAGTGCCAGCGGGGCGGCGGGAGGGGACCCGGCGGTGACACGGGCGTGTCCCCCGGCAGCCCAGTTCCCCAGCCTGCAGAGCAAGATGCGGGTGGTGCTGCGGGTGGAGGTGGAGGCCGTCAAGTTCCTCAAGGAGGAGCCCAACCGCCTGGACGGGCTCCTCAAGCGCTGCAAGACCGTCACCGACAGCCTGGCCCAGGTCCGCAGGTGAGCCCCGAGCCCCCCTGGAGGGCACAGCCACCCCCTCGCTCTCCCTCTGTCCCTCTGTCCACCCCTCGCTGTCCCTTTGTCCCTCTGTCCACTCCTTCGCTGTCCCTCTGTCCCCACAGCCTACTCTGGGCACATCCCGGACTCTGGGGGTGGGAGGGAGTGGTGCTGGTAAAAGGCTCGTTTTTCTGCTGAAGGACCCCCAAAAATACCCTCAGTCCTTTCCAAGTGTGTGTGGGACCCCCTCTTTTCATAAAACCCTCATTTTTTTTTGCTAAAGGACCCCAAAAACACCCTCAGTCCTTTCCAAGTGTGGGGGGGGACCCCCTTCTTCTCCTTAAATTCTCATTTTTCTGCTAAAGGACCCCCAAAAGCACCCTCAGTCCTTGCAAAGTGTGGGTGGGACCCCCTTTTTTTCCTTAAATTCTCATTTTTCTCCTAAAGGACCCCAAAAACACCCTCGTGCTCCTCTCCAGGGGTGTGTGGGACCCTCTGTTTTTATAAACCCCTCATTTTTCTGCTAAAGGACCCCCCAAAACACCCTCAGTCCTCTCCAGGGGTGTGTGGGACCCTCTTTTTTCACAAACCCCTCATTTTTCCTTGCTGAAAAAAGCCAGCAATAGAACAATCTGTACTTATAACCCCAGGCAAGTGGGTGAGGGCACGGCCAATTCTAACTAAACAGACAATTCACTCAAAACCACAGCAGCTACCACCTCTAGAATCCCACTGATGGCAAAAATAAAAGTTATTTTAACATTTTACAGCATTTATCTTAAATATTCTCTCTCATATTTGCATCCTGAGGCACACGTAGAGTAATTATCTTAATATTAGCATTTTTATTGATGGAATAATCTGTGTTTATAACACCAGGCAAGTGGAGGAGGGCGTGTGGAGCTCGCCCAGCAGCCTGAGCCAGTCGCCCAAAAAAGTGGCCCCGGAGACGGATTTTGGCAAAGGGCTGGAGCTGGAGATGCCCACCAGCCCCCCGGTGAGCCTGCACCACCTGACGGGTGCCCCCGAGCCCCTGGGGGTGCCAGGATTTGGGCACAGCCCCCCGCAGCCCCAGAGCCACCCCAGCAAGAGCAATAACCCCGGACGAGCCCCCGAGATGGTGCCGGCCAAGACACAGACGGGGCCCGAGACCCCCAGCAAGAAAAGCGTGGACAAAGCGGTGTCAGTGGAGGTGAGGGCCTGGCACGGGGGGTGCTTGGCTTTTGGGGGGGTCCTCAGGTTTGGGGGCTCCTCTGGAGGGTCTGTGATGGTGAAAATGGGAGCGGGAGCAGAGCTCATCCTCCTCCTCCTCAGTGGAGCGCCTCTGCTGCTTGGGGAGGGGGTGATATTTGGGGATGGGGGCAGAAACGCCCCCTCCCAGCTCCTCCGGGCGGGTTGGGGGCTGTCCCGGGGCCCTGGGTCCCGCCGTGCCCGCGGGGCCGGGGCTGCAGCGGGCTCTGTGTGCGCAGGCGGCCGAGCGGGACTGGGAGGAGAAGCGGGCGGCGCTCACCCAGTACAGCGCCAAGGACATCAACCGGCTCCTGGAGGAGACCCAGGCCGAGCTCATGAAGGCCATCCCCGACCTGGACTTCGCTGCCAAGCACAAACAAACCCCGGGCAGCGGCAGCGCCGCCTCCACGCCCGAGCACAAACCCTCCAAGCCTCAGCACGCCCCCAAATCGGGGGGCAAAGGGGACCCCAACGGCCGCCGGGGCTCAGGTAGGCGCTGGGGAGGGCGGGGGTCGCCCGCAGAGGCGAGGTTGGGGGTCCCCGAGGAGCGGGAGGGGGTTGGATGAGGGGTGCGGCGCCCTCACGGCCCCCTCCGTGCCCAGACGAGCTGACGGTGCCGCGGTACCGCACCGAGAAGCCCTCCAAATCGCCGCCGCCTCCCCCGCCCCGCCGCAGCTTCCCCTCCTCGCACGGGCTGACCACCACCCGCAGCGGCGAGGTCATTGTCACCAGCAAGAAGGAGCCCGGCTTCATCAAGGTAGGGACGGCCGCTGGGCTGGGGTGGTCGGTGCCACCCGGCCCCGGTGTCCCCCAGTGTCCCCCAGTGTCCCCCCAGGTGTCCCTTGGTGTCCCCCAGTCTTCCTTGGTGCCTCCTGGAGTCCCCTGGTGTCTCCCCAAGTGTCCCTTGGTGCCTCCTGGAGTCCTCCTGGTGTCCCCTGGTGCCTCCCGGTGTCCCTCAGTGTCCCCCGGTGTCTGCCAGTGCCTCCTGGTGTCCCCCAGATCCTTCCGGTGTCCCCTGGTGTTCCTCGGTGCCCCCCAGTGCCTCTTACGGTGCCTCCCCTGGTGTCCCCCGATGTGTCCCCGGTGTACCCCAGTGTTCCTCGATACCTCCCAGTGTCCCCCGGTGTCCCCCTTGGAGTCCCTCGTTGCCCCCCGGTGTCTCCCTGTGTCCCCCAGTGTCTCCCTGTGTCCCCCAGTGTCCCCCGGTGTCTCCCTGAGTCCCCCCGTGTCCCCCCCGGTGCCCCCGTCCCTCACGCCCCGCTCCCCCCGGCAGAAGGCGGAGTCGGAGGAGCTGGACTCGCCCAAGCCGCAGGTGAAGCTGAGGCGGACGGTGTCCGAGGTGGTCAGGCCGGCCTCCACCCCGCCCATCATCGCCTCGGCCATCAAGGACGACGACGACGAGGATCGGATCATCGCCGAGCTGGAGGTGAGCGCGGGGGGCACCGCGGGACCCCGCCCGGCCCCGGGGGCGGCACCGCCCCGCTCGGGGTGCGGCTGGGGGTGTGACACGGCCGGGGGACGGGGACGGGGCGGGGGCACGGCGGGGACAGGAGCTGCACAGCCGGCTCCTCCTCCTGCGCTTCCCTCCCGCCCCGACTCACCTGGCTCTGAGCGACTCACCTGGCTCTGAGCGACTCACCTGGCTCTGAGTGGCACCAGGGCTGCCGAGGGGAGGGGTTTAATTGGATGGGTTTTAATTAGAAAAATTGGATTTTTCCTTGGATGGGTTTTCCTTGGATGGTTTTCCTCCCAGGAGGGAGGAGGACTGGGTGTGGCACAGGTGTGGGACAGGTGAGGATGCTGCAGGCACAGGAACTGGACCAGTGACTCTGCTGGCCAGGGGACAGGTGACACTGCTGGCCAGGGGACAGGTGACACTGATGGCCAGAGGATCAGGGACACTGATGGTCAGCTGAGGAGCAGTGACACTGCTGGCCAGGGGATTGGTGACACTGCTGGCCTGGGGATGGATGACACTACTGGCCTGGGGATGGATGACACTACTGGCCAGGGGACAGGTGACACTGCCAGCCAGGTGTCCCTGCCAGCAGCACAGGTGACAACGCTGCCTCTCACCTGAGCACCGCCCACACCCCATCCCTGCCGCCAGCCCCGCCCGGCCCCGCTGCGGGCCCAGCTCAGCCCTGGTCTTTGACTCCCCAGGTGTTCCAGTGGAGCTCGGCCTCCCCTGGCCCCACCCTGACCCCATCTCAGCCCCCCTCCCTGGTGTTTGGCTCCCCAGGTGTTCCAGCGGAGCTCGGCCTCCCCTCCCCTCCCCTGGCTCCGCTCTGACCCCCTCGAGGCCGTGTCCCCGGGCCACTCCGAGCCGTGGCCCAGCGGAGCGGCGGTGGCAGCCCCAGGATGGAAGGTAACGGCTCCCACGGGGCTGCGCTCTCACCGCCTTCCTCCTCCGCCTCCTCTCCGCTCACTCCTGCTTCCTTTTCTCTGATTTAACCGACTAATTACCGGCTTCTCTCCGCACTGCCCCGCTCGCGGCACTGACTCGGCACCGGAGCCAGCAGCACTAACGCGGGGCCGCCCCAGCACCGCACCGGGCACCGGGCACGGCACGGGCGCTGCCCGCAGCCCTCGCAGCCCTCACGGCACGCCGGGTGCCCCGGGGGGTGGGCGGTGCACGGGAGACCCCGCCCCGGGTGCATGGAAAGGGAAAGGCTGGAGCGGAGTCCCGTGGTTTGGATCCGCCTGGAATCGGGTCCGGCCCCAGCCCAGCCCTCCGTGCCGGGCTCTGGGGTGGGGAGAGGCTGGAGGGCGGCTGGGATGGAGCAGGGAGTGCCCAGGGTGGAGAGAACTGAAGGAAAATGCCTGGAGAATGCCCAGGATGGAGCAGGGAGTGCCCAGAGTGGAGAAAGCGGGAGGAAAATGCCTGGGATGGTTCCCTGAAGCCATCCCAAAATACCTGGAGAATGGCTGGAATGGAGTGTGGAATGCCAGGACGGAGCAGGGAATGCCCAGGATGGAGCAGGGAATGCCCAGGATGGAGCAGGGAATGCCCAGGATGGAGAGAACTGAAGGAAAATGCCTGGAGAATGCCCAGGATGGAGCAGGGAATGCCAGGATGGAGGAGGGAATGCCCAGGATGGAGCAGGGAATGCTCAGGATGGAGCAGAGAATGCCAGGATGGAGCAGGGAGTGCCCAGGATGGAGCAGGGAGTGCCCAGGATGGAGCAGGGAATGCCCAGGATGGAGCAGGGAATGCCAGGATGGAGCAGGGAATGCCAGGATGGAGCAGGGAATGCCCAGGAATGCACCAGTGCCCCCAGTTTGTACCAGTGCCCCCAGTTTGTACCAGCGTGGAGAAATCCCAGCTGGATTTCTGCTGCTGGCAGTGGGATTTCCAAAGGTGTTCAGGAGGTGCAGAAACACCAGCTGGGGTTTTGATTTAAAGGGTTTTTTTGCTCCAGTGGGAGGAGGGAGCCGAGCACCCCGTTCCTGTCCCTGTCCTCGTTCTGGGTCCCTGCGGAGGGAGCTGAGCTTCCTCTTCCATTCCCTGTCTGTGCTGTGGTTCCACAGGGATGTGGGGGCTGGAGGAGGGGGCTGAACATTCCTTTCCATCCCCTGTCCATGCTCTGGGTCCCTGTGAGGTGTCAGGGCTGGGCAGGAGGGAGCTGAACTTCCCTTTCCAGCTCCTGTCCGTGCTCAAGATCCTAATGGGATGTCAGGAGGAGGGAGCTGAGCACCCCATTCTGGTCCCTGTCCATGTTCTGGGTCCCTGTGGGATGTCAGGGCTGGGCAGGAGGGAGCTGAGCATCCTCTTCCATTCCCTGTCCATGCTTTGGGTCCTGGTGGATGTTTGGGATGAGCAGGAGGGAGCTGAGCTTCCCTTTCCATTTCCTGTCCACAGTGTGGATCCCACTGGGATGTCAGGGCTGGAGGAGGCAGCTGAACCCCTCTCCATGCCCTGTCCTTGCTCTGGGTCCCTGCGGGGTGTCAGAGTTGGATAGGAGGGAGCTGAACTTCCCTTTCCAGCTCCTGTCCTTGCTCTGGATCCCACTGGGATGTCAGGGCTGGAGGAGGGGGCTGAGCTTCCCTTTCCAGCTCCTGTCCATGCTCTGGATCCCGCTGGGATGTCAGGGCTGCACAGGAGGCAGCTGAGCTTCCCCTCCATCCCCTTCCACGCTCTGGATCCCTGGTGGATGTTTGGGACGGGCAGGAGCCAGCTGAGCCCCCCTCCCTTCCCAAACTCCCCCCTGGAGCTCTGCCCTGCCCGGCAGCACCGCTGTGGGGGGGGGGACCCCAATAATTTTGGGCGCCCCTTGGTGCCTCCCGGGGCAAACCCCGCTCCCTCCTGGCCCCTAACCTGTCTGAATTCTCTACCTAGGAGCCGCTGGCAGCCCCGGCCAGCCGGGCCTTCTCCCTGCCCCAGATCGTGCTCACCGAGTGGGTGTCGGAGCCGCCGTCCCCCGAAGCCGAGCCGGAGCCGTGGGTGGCAGCGGGCAGCGGGCAGCTGCCACCCGAGGGGACACGGAGAGGCCGCGTGGCTGCTCCGGGCAGCTCCGCAAAGCCCCCGCGGGCACAGGAACGCCCTCCAGCCCCTCGCCGCTCCGGCAGCACCGGCGGCACCGCCAGGGCGTTTCCTTTGGCAGCCCCGCCTTTCCCCAGGGATAAAACGCGGGGACGAGCGGGGGACGCGGCTCTGGAGGCCGCCAGCAGGGCAGGAGGCGGCGACACGGCTTGTCCCCAATGTCCCCCGGCTGCGCAGCCCCCTGGGAGCCGCGGGGAAGGTGCGGGAGCCGCGGAGGCCGCGCTCCCCTCCGTGGGTGCCGGGATCATCCCCCAAATTCCCGGTGGGGACCCCCAAAGAGGAGCCAGGCTCGCTCCTGGACACGCTGCTGGGGCTGGGAGGGAGGAGAGACCGCCAGGGACGGGCCGAGAGCCCCCGGCCTGCCCGGTGCCACATCCCGGGATCCCCGCGGGCAGGAATCCCTCGGGACATTCCCGGCCGGAGCAGGGCAGGGATCCCTCGGGACATTCCCGGCCGGAGCAGGGCAGGGATCCCTCGGGACATTCCCGGCTGGAGCAGGGCAGGGATCCCTTGGGACATTCCCGGCTGGAGCAGGGCAGGGATCCCCTGGATCCCTCGGGACATTCCGGGCCGGAGCAGCCCCTGGAGCAAACTCCTGCCCGCCCCAGCCACACCCCGGCGCCGCCAGGCTGCGAGGGAGAGGCTCCACCCGCCGGGGGCGACCCCAGAACGGGCGGGAGAGTTTCAGAGGGGCTCCGCAGAGGCAAAAAGGAGATTTATGAGGACACCTACCAGAGACTGGACAGCCTGGAGGAAACCATCCGCGAGCTGGAGCTGACCATCAGCGAGATCAGCAGCCACCCCGCCGTGGAGTTTGCTCTCCCCAAGGATGCTGCGGGATCCCAGGAGGCCGGGAAAAGCCTGGGGGACCTCAGTGACACCGCTCTGGACCTCAGCCAGGCCAAGGGTGGCCCTGCCACGGGTCCCTGTCCCAGCAGGACCAAGCCAGCGCTGCTCCCCAAGCCGCAGCTGCCCCCCGGCACGGCCCAGGTTCATTTTCTCTTCTCCCCCGTGCCCTGCTCTGCCCTGGATTCACTCTGGTGTCTCTTCCTCTGCCTGCTCCCTCTCTGTGACTCCGAGGTGGAGAACGAATCTTCCTCTTCTCCCTGGCACCTGGAGGGGTTTGGGAAGGGCAGGAAGGGGCGAGGCAGGACTGGCATGGGCAGGGAGACGGTGCCGGGTGGTGCCGGCTGATCCCGGCCTGGAATTAGGGCCTGGATGGGGTGGATTCTTCTGCCCTGGCAGGATTTTTGGATACCTAGGTCCAGGATGGGCATCCCAGGGGGTCCAGGAGCATCCCAGGGGGTCCAGGAGCATCCCGTGGGGATCCAAAAATATCCCACAGGATCCAGGAGTATCCCAGGGGTCCAGGAGCATCCTATAGGATCTGGGATCATCCCACAGGATCCATGAGCCTCCCATGGGGTCCAAGAGCCTCCCATGGGGTCCAGGAGCCTCCCATGGGGTCCAGGAACATCCCATGGGATCCAGGATCATCCCACAGGATCCAGGAACATCCCATGGGGTCCAGGATCATCCCACAGGTTCCAGGAGCCTCCCATGGGGTCCAGGAGCCTCCCATGGGGTCCAGGAGCATCCCAAGGGGTCCAGGAGCCTCCCATGGGGTCCAGGATCATCCCACAGGTTCCAGGAGCCTCCCATGGGGTCCAGGAGCACCCCACAGGCTCAGGCAGGGCTGGGTGCTGCGGCTGCCAAAGCGCCGCTCTCAGTTTCACCATTTTCATTAAAACCCCTCTCCTAACGAGCGGCAGCCGGAGCCTGGCAGATGTTTTTTCCTAATTTAACCACAGCACGAGCTCCCTGAAGCCATCCCAAATTGCTTCCTGCCGGAATCCAGCTGAATATCTGGGAAAAACAGGGAGGGGAAAAACGCCCTGAGCTCGGCTGCGACGTCAACCTGCTCCTTTATTAACATTCAGCACTGGGGAATAAATCTGCTTTTCCATTTGGAGCCCTTCTCTCCCTCCTCAGGGGGTGCAGCTGCAATTTTTCGCAATTTTCCCCTATTTTATTTTATTTTTTTCCCCGGGAAACAGGAAGTGGAGCTGCGGGATGGATTTCTGGCTGGGGCAGGGCAAAGCCAGGCTCAGGCAGGAGGGGCTGTGCTGGGTCAGTCCTGAAGCAGAGCGGGGCGGGGCAGGGCTGGTGTCAGCTTCCAAGGATTGGGAATGCTCCCAGCGCCCGGAATGCTGCGGGTGCTGCGGCACAGGCACGTGTGGGGCTCCCCAGGGCTGGGATTTGGGCTCTGATGATCCTCGTGGGTGCTTTCCAGCTGAGGGTATCCCGTGATTTTAGGATTTCCTCGTGCAGTGGGGTGCGGGAATCCCCCGTGTCCCACCTGAGGATCCCCGGGGTTCACCTGAGCCACGAATTTCCCAACCAGGACAGGCAGGAGAGCACCGGGAGGGGACACGGGAGGGGACACGCGGGGTGTGTGGCACTGCTCTACATCCTCACCTGTGCACAGCCTCGAATAAACTCCTCTGTATTCCCACTGCCGCCGTTCCCACCTGGAATCTGCTTCTGCCTTGCCGCCGCCTCCTCCCCTCTCTCTTGGCCCCGCGGGCCGTCCTGTCCCGCCCTCGGTGTCCCGGTGTTTGCCCCAAACTCCCTCTCGGGTGCCTCCCGGTAAGTCCCGGCGGGGTTTGGAGCTCACGGGGGAGCCGGTGACTTCATCCTCACCCGGCATTGTCACCACAGCGCTGTGCCACCGCAGCTGCAGGCATCCAGCGGTGCCGGCTGGGCGGGGGGAAGCTCCAGCAGGCCATTTTAACCCCTTTTTCGCTGGATTTTTGTGTCCCGGCAGAGCGGTGGAGTCTCCATCCCGGCTATGAAGGTGGTGAACCCGGCGTCGCGGCTGAAGCAGGGCCAACAGGGCAGCCCCGACAAGGGCAAGCACCTCAAGCAGCGCCTGGAGTACATGCGGATCCAGGGCCAGCAGCAGGTACTCCACCCCTAGGGCCGGCCCGGGGCTGCCCGCGGCCCTGGCACCGCCCTCGGCCACCGCCCGAGCCGGGGACGCCTCCGGGGAGATGAATTTTGGGGATTGGGGTCTCTCCTTGGCTTTGGCTGAGCCCGGCGGGGTGGCTTTTGTCCTGCCTTTGCCGCCGGGTTTTGTGTCCCCGGGTTGGGGACAAAGGGACGCGGCTGTGGCGGTGCGGGAGTGGCTCTTGTCACACCGGGGGTGGGGACAGCGACAGGAATTCGTGCTGAGAGTCACCGGCTGGTCCTGGCTGGGGGGTGAGGCTGCAGCAGTTTGTCCCCCAGCCCTGGGTGTCACCGCTGCCCTGACGGGGTGACCGAGCCCCGGCGGTGTCCCCTCACCCCGGGGGACAGTGACACCTCCTCGGCCGTGCTGATGAGCTCTGGGCTTGGGGATTTTCTCCCTGGGGTGCTGTCCCGGGAGGTTTTGGGGAGTCGAGACCCCCCCCACACACACACAGAAGCAGCTTGTGGGGTGTCACAGGCGAGGTGGTGGCACTGTGGGGACAGGCTGAGTGGGCCACAGCAGCTGGAAGAGAAGCGTTTTGGGGTGGGATGGAGCACCCCCAGCCCCCAGCACTGACCCCTCCCCATCCCGGGGGCAGCTCCTGCTGGGGGCTCCCCAACTCTGTCCCTGCTGCCACCCCAGTGCTGGCCGTGCATTCCCAGCTGGCTCGGGCCACAGGCTGGGGGTCACGGCCCCTTGGGTGCCCTCCCCCCTGCTGACCTCTTGTCCCCCAGCACCCCCTTTCCCCTCTCTGCACCACGAGTGGGTTCACCCTGCCCCTGATCTGTGTTTTGATGCCCTTCCCACCACCAAAAGCCCTCAATAAACCCAATTCTGCTCCTTCTCGTGCATCCCTCAGCCCTGCTGCATCAACCCGAGGCCTTTCCCAGCTACTGGGAGCAAGGAGTTTTGGGGAGGGCCGGATTTCGTGCGATTTGGGCAAATGTGGAATGAGCCAAAGGGGCAAGAAGGGTCGAACCCCACCCTTCCCAAAAAAACCCTCCCCAGTGGGGGTTTGTCCCTGAGCTGGGGGTGTCCCCAACTGTCCCCTCCCGTGTGTGGGGTTGTGCCACCCCGTGGAATCGGCGAGTTCCCTCTGCATTTCCCGGACAAACAGCGGCCTGAGGGGCCGGGAAGCATCACCTGACACCCCCGTGAGGCCGCCGGGTCCCCTCCCCTGGCGAGGCCACGCAGCAGCACAGCTCGGTGTCACATTTTCCCTGTCACTCTTTGGCCGTGTCCCCTCCCTCACCCAGGGCCGGGCGGGGCCGGAGGATCCCTCCCCGCGTTCCCCGCGGGATTCCGGGCAGCGATCCCGGCCCAGCCCCGCGGGGACCGGGACAAAGGGTGGGCACTGCCACCCTGGGGTGCCACCGGGGGCTGTGCCCGCTCTAACGCTGCCCTTCTTGTCCCCCCTGTGCCTCCCCCGTGTCCCCTGTGCCCCTCCCCGTGCCTGTGTGTGCCCGTGTGTCCCCGTGCTGTCCGTCCGTCCGTCCTGCTCCTCTCGGGGGTGTCCCCTGCCCGTGCAGTGACACGTGGGACCCGCTCTTGTCGTGCTCTTTGTTGTCGGTGGCCCTTTTCCAGCTGCTTGACCTCAGGCCTGACTCAGTGCTGCTTCTGAACGAATCCCTGTGGTTCTCGGTTGTTTTGGGATTTGTTTTGTCCTTGGTTTTGTTGTTTTTTTTTTTTTTTCCTTCTTCTTTCTATTTTTCTTTCGTCGTTATGTTTAAAGCTTTTTTTTTTTTTTTGGGTTTTGTTTTCTTTTTTTTTTTTTTCGAACTTTCCACCCCTCTCTCCTCCTCCTCGTCCTCCTTGAATCTTGCTTTTCTTTCCAGGCCACTAGACCATCTAAAGAGGCCAGTGAGACCTCCCCCACGGTCTCAGAAAAACCCGCAGCTGGCAGAACATCCATCCCCGTATTGACTTCCTTTGGGGCCAGGAACTCCTCCATCTCATTCTGAGCGCCCCTGCCAGCTCCGCCCGGCCGCTCTCCTGCTCCCGGGGGCTCCTCCTCCTCTTCCTCGGGCTCCTCTTCCTCCCTGGGACTTGGCTTCTCTTCTTGAGGCGCTCTGGAGGGAAAACCGCCACCTGTGTCCCCTCCTCTTTCTGTTCGATCCGTGTTTTTTTGGTTTTTTGGTTGTTTTTTTTTTTTATTTTTTTGTCGCCTCCGCTCCGCCAAAAGAACTTTTGTGTCTCGCCTGCGCCTCGGCCCGACCTCTGTGTCCGTCCCGCTCCGCCATGGCCAACCAGCCACTTTCTGTTTCTCTCTCTTTCTCTTTTTCCTCTTTTTCTCCCTTTTTTCCCCCTCTCCCTTTGGATCGCTGTTGGTTTGGTCCCCTCCCCCCTCTTCCTCTTTTTTCCCCTCTTTTTTCCCCTCCCCGCCTTTTTTTTTTTTTTTTGTTCTTTTTTTTGGTTTGTTTTGGTTTTTTTTTTTTTTCCTATTTATTTAAGAGCTCTCAGAGCTTCCCCCCGCCAGCGTCCAGCCAGGAGCGGCTTCCAGCTCCCACCGCGCGGAAAATCGGGAAGCAGCGGCCGCTGAAGACACCCCCGGAGCGACCCCCGGAGCGAGCCCCGGAGCGACCCCCGGCGCGGTCCCCGAGCGGCCCGGCAGCCGCGGCGTTGTCCCCGCAGGAGGAGAGCACAGCTCCGGCCAGGGCTCGCCGGTGGGTGGCGGGCGGGGCCGAGGGCTCGGTGACATCCCGGGCTGTTGTCGCCGTCGCCGCCGCCGCCGCGCCCGGGTCCCCTCGAGGGGGGTCTGGGGGTCCCCGGGAGTGCCGGAGGGGCCGCAGGGCGCGGGTGTGAATTGGGGAGGGGGCCGGGGGGGGACGCGCGGGGCTGCGGTGATGCCGGGGCGGGGTCACCGGGCCGCGGTTCTGTCCCCTCCCCTTGGGGACAAGCCCGGGCTCCGAGCCCCGGGGGAGCAGCCCCGGCCCCGCCCGGCCTGAGGGGGCGTGGGTGGGTGCCATGTGCCCAGGTGTGCCACAGGTGCTCCTCAGGTGTGCCCAGGTACACGCCAGGTGCATACAGGTGTGCCCCAGCTGTGCCCAGGTGTGTCCAGGTACACGCCAGGTGCATACAGGTGTGCCCAGGTGTGCCCAGGTACACGCCAGGTGCATACAGGTGTGCCCAGGTGTGCCCAGGAGTGCCCAGGTGTGCCCAGGTACACTCCAGGTGCACCCAGGGTGTGCCCAGGTGTGCCCAGGTGTGCCCAGGTACACTCCAGGTGCATACAGGTGTGCCCCAGGTGTGCTCCAGATATGCCCAGGTGCTCCTCAGGTGTGCCCAGGTGCTCCTCAGGTGTGCCCAGGTGTGCTCCAGGTGTACTCTAAGTGTGTCCAGATGTGCCCCAGGTGTACTGTAGGTGTGCCCAGGTGTGCCCAGGTGTGTGTGTGCGTGTTCTCTGCGTGTGCAGCACAAGATCCAATCACTCCTTCCGTTCTCTGTTTTGTCCTTGGGTTGATAATTTTCGTTTTCTGTTTAATTTCAATTCCTTTTTTTCTTCCTTTTTTCCCCCTCCTCTGTTTTTTTGTTTCGTTTTTTGTTTTGATTTTTTTTTTTTTTGTATCTCGATCATTTTTGTACAGAAGAAACGAGAGCCTTTTTTTGAATAACAAAGAGAAAACACACACAAAAAATGGACAAAAAACCAAAAAAGAAAAAAAAAAAGACCAAAAAAAAGAAAGAAAAAAAAGGTAAAAAAAAAAAATCATGATGCAATTTCTTTGGATTGCAAAAAAAGCAACTCTTTACATTTAAGTGAAGTGTCTTAACATTTTATATTGTTTTAAAAAATATATTTACATATTATATATATATAATATACGTAATATAAATCTATATATAAATATTTAAAGAGGGGAAAAAGAAAAAAAAAAAAACTTAAAAAAAAAGAAAAAAAAGAAGAGAAATAAATCAAGTCCGGTATTATTTAGGGGGTGGATTTGAAATCCCTGCTTAGGTTTAGAGCTCCTCGTGGTTTCCAGAGCGGCTTCGTCGCCCTCGCGCTGAGTCCCCGCCCTCTCTCCCTGTCCCCAGCGCTGTCCCCAGGTGCTGGTGGTGGCCCTGGGGACACCCCGCCTGTCCCCCAGTGCCAGCAGCAATAGCAGTCACTTGATGCGTTAATTAATTTCGTTTTTAATGATGATGATGCTGATGATGATTTCTTTTCTCGGTACCAAAGTGAATTCACTGTAGCAAAGCCGCAGCTTCCGGGGGTGGCACCTGGCGCTGTCCCCTCCCCTGCCCCGCTGTCACCTCCCCCCCCCAGCCCCGAGCTCGGGGCGGTGTCGCCTTTTGTCACTTGGTGTCACCCGAGGGGGGGAGCGGTGACAGCCCCTTCCCCCCGCTGCTGGCGGGTGTGGGGGTGACAATGCCACCCCCTTGGGGACACCGATGTGGAGGTGACAGTGCCACCCCCTTGGGGACACCGATGTGGAGGTGACAGTGCCACCCCCCTGGGGACACTGATGGGGGGTGACAATTGCCATCCTCCATGGGGACACCCACAAAAATGACATAAGAGGGTGACAATTGCCACCCCCTTTGAGGACACACACAAGGGGAGGTGACAATGCCACCCTGTGATGATACCCTCAAAAGTGACATTAGGGAGGTGACAATTGCCATCTTCTGTGGGGACACCCACATTGAGGGGGGTGACAAGTGCCATCCTCCATGGGGACACCCTCCAAAATGTCATGGGGGGGGTGACAATTGCCACCCTTGTGGTGACATCCCCAGAAATCTCATGGAGAGGTGACAATTGCCATCCTCCATGGGGACACCCACATTAATGACATAAGGGAGGTGACAATTGCCATCTTCTGTGGGGACACCCACATGGGGGGGAGTGACAAGTGCCACCCCTGTGGGATCACCCACAAAAATGACATGGAGGGGGTGACAACTGCCATCTTCTATGGGGACATCCATAAAAATGTCACCGAGGGTGACAATTGACACTCTCTTCATGGACACCCACTTGGGGGGGTGACAATTGTCATCCTCCATGGGGACACCCACAGAAATGTCATGGGGGGGGGTGACAATGGCCACCCCTAATGGGGACACCCATAAAAATGACATAGAGGGGTGACAATTGCCACCCTCCATGGGGACACCCACAGAAATGTCATGGGGGGGTGACAATGGCCACCCCTAATGGGGACACCCCCAGAAATGACATGGGAAGGGGCTGTCCTTAGTGCCACCCCGGTGTCCCCCACCTCAGTGTCCCCATCCCGGTGTCCCCAAGCTGTCACCGATTTTGGGGAGGGTCCATCCCCACTTTGTCCCCGTGTCCCTCCTCCCAGCTCGGTGTCACTGGTGCAGAGCAGGGGGGTGACAGCGATGAGCTGGGGGGTGACAGCGCCAGGTGAGGGGGTGGCAGGTCCCACCCTGTCCCCAACCCCCCCCTCAATGTCCCCTTTTCCCGGCTGGTGTCCCCGTGAGCGTGCTGTCCCCGCGTGCGTGTGCGTCCGTCCCCTTCATGGCATCGTGCAAATCCCTCGCTGAAGCAAGAAGAAAACACCAAAAAAAAAAAAAAAAAAA
>VZUI01025853.1:0-12870 GCA_013401135.1 Cettia cetti | reverse complement strand
TGTGCCGCCGGGCCAGCAGGGCTCTGTGCCGCCGGGCCAGCAGGGCTCTGTGCCGCCGGGCCAGCAGGGCTCTGTGCCGCCGGGCCAGCAGGGCTCTGTGCCGCCGGGCCAGCAGGGCTCTGTGCCGCCGGGCCAGCAGGGCTCTGTGCCGCCGGGCCAGCAGGGCTCTGTGCTGCCGGGCCAGGCTTCCTGCCCAGCACGCTGTCGGCAGCGGCGCCCACCGTGCCGGGGGAACAGGCGCCGTGGGTGCAGATGGCGATGCGCAGGTCAGAGGCCAGTTCCTGGGTCAGGGGCTCGGGGTAGGTGCGGGACAGCTCCTCCAGCAATGGCACCAGCCGCTTCAGCACCACAAAATCGCTGGATTTGAGCTGCGGAGGGAGAAGAGCAGCACTGGCACCAGCGTGGCAAGGGTTCGCTCCCTGGGATGCTCCCAGGACGGTGGGCAAGGGGCACGGGGGTGAGGAGCCCCAGAGCCCCATCCCCAGCTCATGAGCCGGGCTCTGGGCACCTTGAGCTCCTCACAGCCCAGCGCCAATCCCAGCCCTGGCAGCAGCCACAGAAGGTGGGAAGTACATGAACCTGAAGAACGATGTGTCTGGGTACAGGGGCCAAGCCAGGGACATCCCTCCCACCAGCACTGTGCCAAACTTGCCATCAGTCCTGCCTGGAAAGACGCTCCCAGCACAGCAGTCATGATCTATCCTGAGCTGGAGAAGCTCCTGCCCTAATCTGGATTTAACTGCTAAAATCTGGGATGTGAGGCCTGAAAAAGGGTGCTTTAGCAGAGATTTTGGATGATTGCATAAAACCCCTTGCCTGCTGAAACCCAAACAGCTCTGCAGCAGCTTCCAAAACCTTTCACATTCCATTTTCCAAATTATGTCACTCTTGTTAACGCAGAAGTGGGAGAAGGAGTTTGCCTGGGAGGGGCCCATTGCAGCCACAAGGCTCTGGCTTTAACTTCTCTTCAACTACAGTTCTTTTCCCAGTGTTAGAAATTAACCAGTAAGAGACGATTAATGATCTTTTTGTGCTAACAGCTGGATTTTCCTTAGGGCAAACCCAGGCATGAAGCAAGCCCAAGAGCTCAGTGATGGCAGCATGTTAATGGATGTGCCAGTGCTCCCCACGGCAGCTCCACTGAGTGACACAGAGCTCGTATATATATAGGTATTACAAGGTAACTGAGAGATATAAATAACAATATAAATATGTATAAAATGTAAATATAAAAATGTAAGGGGATTTTCAAGGGTACAGCCCACATGGGAAGTTCACAATGCTCCACAGCCAGAGTCTCTGACCATGTGGGGATGCAGAGGGTGAAGTGCTGGTATTTAAAGATGCAGTATGTGGCTGCACTGCTCTGCCAGTGCCTTTTTAGGAGAGATTATAAATTAGTTAATTGGGCTCTTGGGGGTGCCCTGCTCAGAGTGAATCCTTGGTCAGAACCCTGGCACTGCCCAAGGAAAAAAATTATATATCTCTCTATATATATATATTTACAGACTGTGACTGAGCAGGGACCCTGAGCCAGGGCACCCAGCTGTGCCACAGCACCCTGGGCTGGGCATGGCAGTGTCCAGCCCCCCACCCCACACCCCCCGAGGCCCCAGGCTGGCCCCTCACCTGGGCGGCCCCGCCGAGCACGGCGGCCACGAGCCCCATGGCCATGGCGAGGGTCTGCGCCTCGGCCGCCGCGCCGGGGCCCTGCGCGGGGTGGGCACAGGCCCGGTGCAGCACGGCCGCCAGGAACTCCTGCACCTGCCAAGGGAACAGCCATCAGGAGCAGGGACACCTCCCCTGCAGCTCCCGCCGCCTCTGCGCCCAGCTGAGTCCCCAGCACAATTCCATACACATCCGGGGAGCGTTCGGACAACGCTCTCAGGGATGCACGGGGTGGGATTGTTGGGGTGTGCTGGGCAGGGCCAGGAGCTGGACTCCCTGTGCAGCCCTTCTAATTCAGAATATTCTGTGATTCCGTAATTCTGTGATTCCCATTTTCCTCCTGTTGCTGTTACCCCAGTCCCAGCGTGGGCTCAGCCAAGTCATGTTCACAACTGGGACAAGGTGATGGTTGAACTGGTGGGGTCCCTCAGCGGCAGAAGCCCCCATGGGGCTGGAGGAACAAAGGGATCCCAGCTCCATATCTGCCTCCTGCTGGCTTCACCATGGGATGGAAGCTGGGAAGGCAACTGGTATAGTCCCAAAGGGAAGCTCAAGGTGGGTTCTGTATGGAATTGCCCTAAGTAAACGCTTGAAATTCCAGAGCCATGGAGCTCCAGCCCCTGCCCACAATTCTCCATACCAGCCTCCCCCTTATCCTGCACAGCTGACACTCCAGCTGGGCCATTTCCTGTGTTCTCACTTACTTCGTGATTTTTCCCACAATATTTTTATTCCACATGTAACAATCCTGCCTGGCTGGCACTGGCCTTCTCCACACTTGGCACCAACACCTTTGATCCCACAGGCTTCCTGCCTTCCTAACAGATCTTGAAATTAGGGAGTTGATGTTCTCCATGCCTTATCTTCTCCCAGACGAGCCTGGGAAGGGTTTGGATCAGGGTCATTCCTAGCTAACAGGTGTGTTGCAAAAGAGGAGGAACTATTGTTTTCCTGCTTCAGAAAACAAAGCATGAGGGCAACAAGGTCCTGTTGCACAAAACTCTAAACTTCTACCCCCAGGGCATTGGGTGCAGGCAGCATTTCCTCCTCAGCTGTCAGATTCCTTAAGCACATCCCTTTAGCAAGGAGGGAGGCTGTGGGAAAAGGCTTTGGAAAAGGCTGCATAAAAGGCTCAGGTACCTGCTGGGATAATTATTCCAGAGAAGAAGTTCCATCAAACAGCAAGTAAGAAAAAACAAAATTGGAATATTTGCCCTCACAATACAGTGACACACAAGCTGGAGGAGTTGAAGTTATGTTCAGTATAAAAAAAAGGAAAATTGTGAATAAATAACAGTAGATTGCAACTGAGAAAAATTAAAACTTAAAAAAATTATCTAAAAAAAAAAGTTAAAGTGGGAGGGACAAAAATGAAAAATAAAACACTGGGGCAGAGTTGTGGCTCAGGCAGGAGGAGAAAATCCTTGGTGCAGTGAGGAAATCAAGTTGACCTTGGTTATGGAGGAGAATATGTAAATAAAATAAATGTGCAGTTGTGGGAGCCACAGTGGCTGCTGCTGCTGGGCTCCAGCTTTGGAGGGATGGATCCCACTTTGCTCCCACCCCATCAGGGCCCCCCAAACGCCCCAGGGAACCCCACACTGCAGAACCTGCTCAAAGCCTGTCCCTGTCCCAGCCCGGGGCCTCCCTGAAACACAACCCCAGGCAGGAGGATAATGGATTTTTTGTCTGGATTTCTTTAGTGGTGGGTTTTTATCCCAGACTCCGGGCTGGACCCTGAAACCTTGCAAAACCTTTCCCCATTTCCCAGCCCAGCTCTCCGGCCCGGTGGGTGGGTGTGATGGGGAGGCAGGTGGGGACAAAGCGCCGCTGCCGTGTCCCCTCTGCTGCCAGCACACAAAGGCTCCTTTGTCCCGAAGGAAACGTGAGGAAACCTGCCTGAGCCGTGACCGCCCCTGCCCACGGCGGCAGCACGGGGAGCTGGCATGGCTGGGGCACTGGGGGAAAAGCAATAAAAAACAGGAGGAGGAAGTTAAAAGACACCGGATCTGCAGGGGATCTGCAGGGGATCCACAAGGGAATGCCACGCTGCCCTCAGTGTCCAGCTGCCTTCCCCACCGGCACAGCCGACCCCATCCAGGGCGGGTTCAGGGGCAAAGATTTTAAAAATCCTTTTTGGGACCAGGGTCAAGGGGCCCCAGTGGCCTTTGAAATTACAAATATTTAATAAATTTGGGACTACCCATTCATGAATGTAGAAGCACAGTTATGCCAACCAGGCTGCTCCCATCCAACCTGGCCTTGGGCACTTCCAGGGATGCACAGCCACAGCTTCTCTGAGCCTCACCACCCTCACAGGGAGGAATTTCTTCACTATATCCCTTCTAACCCTACCCTCTGTCAGGGGGAAGCCATTCCCCTTTGTCCTGTCACTCCAGGACCTTGTACAAAGCCCCTCTCCAGCTCTCTCGGAGCTCCTTTAGGCACTGGAAGTTTCTCTAAGGGTCACTCTGGACCTTTCCCCAGGCTGAGCAATCCCAGCTCCTTCAGCCTTAGCTCCTGGAAGCGTTCAGCCGATCCCCCCGGGCTTTGGCACGACCAACCTGCACAATGTCAGTGAACACGGTGTCGGAGACGCCCTCGCACAGCGCGGCCACCAGCTGCAGGACCAGCAGCTTCCTCTCCTGCCTGGCCTGGTACTGCTCCAGCTCCAGCAAACTCCCTCCAGGCTCCCCAGCCGGGCTTGGAGCCTCCTCGTCCTCCGCAGCCACCTGAGTCAGCTCCTGCCGGGAAGGGCACGGAGAGGCAGCGGTTAAACACCAGGAGCCAGCGCCAGGAATGCCAGGTGAGTCCTCACACCACCACCACCACCCTCCAGCTGGCAGAGCTGTGCACAGCTCCTGGGTGTCCCATGCCTATCCCCTCCTGTGACTATGGGCTGGGGAACAAAATCCCAGTCCAACCCAGGCCTGGAGGGAACCGTGGGGGGCTCCAAGTGAGATCAAAGGAAGCAGGTACAGGGCCCCTCTTCTACAGCCAAGGAAGCAACAGGGATTATTCCCAGCCTCCAACACACTTCAGACATGCTCCTGTTGTAAACACAGCCCAGGGGAAGGATGAGGGTTAACCCCTTCAGGGACAGGGCTGCTCCTACTCCTTGGCTTCCCAATTAGCACACAGGGCTGCTCCAAAACATGCTGTACCCCAGAACACACAGGGGGATGATCCCTCTTTTGCTTTCTGCCTGTCCAGGGAACCCCTTCCCACAGGTATGCCCCAACCAGGGACTGGCTGCCCTCACCTTCAGGCAGTGGATGAAGAAGTCTCCGGCCAGGCCACTCTTCTGGCAGTGGGACAGCAACTCCACCAAGCTCTCCACATGGCACTGCTCCAATGAGATCTTCTGGTACAGGGCCTCATCTTCATCGCTGGAACAGGTCACTGTATCACAACACAACACCCAGAACCCCCTGACCCCCAGACTCCAGGGCATGGTGAAATCCCAGTCTGCATTTCCCTGGAAGCCTTCCTTCCCAGCACTTCCCAGCAGAGCCTGGAGGCAGCTGAGCCAAACATTGCCCAGGTCATTTGGGCTCTGCTTATTAACTAACCTGCACTCATTAACAGAAACCATGAGCCCAAAACATACATTTCATCCAGCCCATAAATAACAGGCTTAGTGCTGGCTGAGTTAGGCAGTGGTCAGAGCTGTGGCAGCAGGGGCATGGGCAGAGCCAGGGCCAGTATGGAAAAGGCTTAAAGTAGTCCCAGTTTAAGAAAAGCAGAGCTGCTTCTAATTCTGGCCTTCCAGTACCTAAAGAGAATTTATAAAAAGGCTGGAGAGGGACTTTGAACGAGGTAGTGGAGTGACAGGACAAGGGGGAATGGCTTCCCATTGACCGAAGGTGGGTTAGATGGGATAATGGGGAAGAATTCCTCACTGTGCGGGTGGGGAGGCTCTGGCACACGGTGACCAGAGAAGCTGTGGCTGCCCCATCCTTGGAAATGCCCCACACCAGGTTGGACAGGACTTGGAGCAACCTGGGGCAGTGGAAGGTGTCCCTGCCCATGGGGTGGAACAAGATGAGCTTTAAGGTCTTTTCCAACCCAAAGCAGCCTGTAATCCTAACTCAGGAATAGCCTGAAAAGAAACCAGACCAAATGTATTTGTGGGGATTTTGCTGCAGGTACTCCCAGACCCCAGCACACCCCTGGGCACAACACAATCTCAACACCCCTCAAATTCAGCTTCCAACCTGCAGCCAAGCCTGTCTTATGACACGGTGAGCAGCGTCCCTCGGGCACAGGTGGCACAGTCACAGCACAGACTGTGGCAGTGCCAGCATCACAGGGCAGCCACAGAGCTCCTGTGGCACAGGCAGATGGTCTCTAAGCAGAAGCAGAGCTGGCCATGCTGGGAATTAACTGCAGCCTTTAGTCTCCAGCCACGCAGGCTGGGATGTCCAGCAGCACGAGGCTGGGTTTAAAGAGAGGGGCTGTGTTGGCTCTGTGGGCTGTGTGGAAGCATTACCTGCCTGAGCTCGAGGGGATGAGATCCTGTGGGATGGAACTGGCAGCCCCCTGCTTGCCCAGGCTCTCTGCCAGGCTTCCCTGGAAAGCCTTGGGTGCCGAGTGACCCAGGGGACGGTCCCACAGCACTCACCCGATGGCTTCCCCCACGACGATGGCAGCACCACCCTCGCTGCCCACACGGAGCTGGCACTGCGGGTGAAGGGTGGGCACGTGGCTGCTCAGCCTGGCCAGGCCTTCCAGCACAGCCAGGGACTGCTCCCGCTCCGCCTTCTCCAGGAACCACAGCAGGATGTCCTGGCATGGGGAGCTGTCAAAGAGAAAGGAGCCAGCGGTGACATTGCTCTGCCCACTGACCTTCCCTGCGTGTGTTCTGGGATGAGGGACTGGAGTGCTCCGGAGCAGCCGCGGGCTCTCCTTGGGATGCTTCAGCTCCTGGCTCTGGCAGCTGAAAGCATTTGTGCCCGTTTCTAAGGGGATCAGCAGCACATCCTGCCCTTCTGGCGTTCCCAGATGGAAGGATTTGGGTTCCTCCACACTTCAGGCTGGCAAGGAAGCACTGTGAACACCCCTGGCACGCCCTGCCTGTGCCTCACAACGATGTGACAAGGGCTGGTGGCAGTGCCAAGGGAGAGGAGGAAGGAGACGGGAGCACTGATTGAGGTGGCATGGGGAGCCCTGCCAAGGAAAGACACAGGTTAATGAGGTGAAGCAGCCACACCGGGCTGTGCCAGGGGTCTGGAAACCCGAACACTTCCAGGCAGCTGTGGGTTCAGTCATCCCTGCCAAATTCCTTAGCAAAGGAAGCAGCGAGTGCTGGCCCAGCAGCAGCGTGAACTTGGCACGTTCCACCAACTTGTCACGGCACTCACTGCTCTTTGAAGTGATTAACGAGGCCCTTAGTAACAGCAGAGACCGTGTCTACACACACCTTTTAGGGAAAGCCTCCACACGCCAGGATAACCAGAGCACTGTGTAACCCCACCAGGAACGTTTTTACCAGGCTGGTTCTAAGTCCAGGGAAAGCCTGGGGGGAGCAAGGAGAGAGGACAGCCAGCACCTGGTCACCCCTGTCCCTGCCACGACTGGCACCCGTGGTGCTTCCCACTGCACACCAGTCACGGGGAGCTGGGCATGGTATGGGGGGTCAGCTGCCAGGAGGCAGGTCCTGATTGTACCAGAGGAGAGTGATCCCAGATTGGAGAATGATCCTGTACTTCCAAGAGACAGCACTTAAAGTGTTTTTCAAGTTTTTATGCTATTTCTAGATCACTCCATCCAGTTTCCAGCATCACTACCTCCATCCATGGACAAGCACAATCCCTGCCCTAGGCAGAGCCACCCTGTGCTCCTGAGGGCACGCTCACCTCTACGTGGAACATTCTGGCTTCAGGGAAAACAAAAGCTAATGTGAAAACGGCTTCCTCAGGCACAGGCTGCCAGTGAGGTCGTGTGCCCTGCCTGTGGTTACTGCCTGCTTGGAGTGAGAGTGCTTTGGGATGGGAAGATGGATCTCTGCTCCTGCCTGTGCCCTGAGCGTGGCTGCTGGAGCTGGGCAGAGCCCAGCAGATGAAACCCCAGCAGAAGCCGAGCACAAATCCTCTCTTACCGTAAGTATGACACATTCTGCTTGGCGAAGGAATAGAGGGAAAAAACCACTCCCAGGACTGACTGTAAGGATCCCAGCAGCAGGCTCGAGCTGTCATTCCCAACCACATACACCTACAGAGAGAAGGGCACAGGGAGGGGATCAAACACCTGCATGGGGCAGAGGGGAGTTCAGGAACACGTCTGTGCACAGGACAGCTATCAGGGAGGATGGTGGAGGGTTCTCAGCCTCTTCCTTCAGTCAGATTCCCTGATTATGCCACATTCCCTATTAAAATCTGCCTTCAGCACCATCTTTCTCCAAGAATTTGCTTAACCACAGCAGGGCTCCAAGCTACAGGAAGGTTGCAGCCAGCTATTTGGGAAGTCTGCTGCTTAGGAGTAAGGTCCTGCCTTACCCAGAGATGCAACAGCCCCCCTGGAATGAGCAAATCTTCACTGAATTACTGTAAATCTCAAACACAGAGATCAGTCACTAGCAGGGCAGCTGGGCTAGTGGGTGCTGAGCTGAGGCACTGGGCTGCTCAGGCTCTGGGGGGACTGCAGAAGCTCTGGGAATATTCTTGGTGGTCAGGGGGAATTACAGGGGCTCTGGGGATGTTACAGAGGCTCTCGGGGGTTGTAGGAGCTCAGGGGTGATTGCAGAGCCCTGCTCCTCTCCTCCACCTCACCCAGCACCCTCCCAAGAAGCTGTGAAATGGTCCCCATAGGCCCTGCCCTGCTCCAATGAGGCACAGACCTGTTTCCTTTTGCTAATCCCTGTGGAGCCATTCCTCCTCCCCAGACCCTTGTGTACACAAAGCCTCCCGATGAAGCCCCAAGGATGGTTTCTCACTAAGCATCAAATGACACTTGCTAGGCAAGAAACTCCCCCCCCAACCCCGGGATCCCCTCACTAATCTGGCTGCTGTCAGGCCCCCAGTGCTCTGCCATTAAAGAAGGACCCACCCCAACCCCCCCAGCACGGCTCTGGGAGGGAGCAGCCCTCCAGACCGGTCTCTGCCTGCCAGCCAGTTACAACAGATCATTACTGGGAAAACAGACAACAATCCCAGCATTTAAGAGCTTAGCCTGCCTCGGGGCATGCCAGGAAGCAAGTCACCAGCTTCTGAAATTTGAATTCCTGCACTGGAGATGTCCTTCTGGGTTGGAACGTGCAGCAGGAAGCTGCTGGAGCCTGCAGCATGGCACTGGGGTTGCTGGTGGGAATGGTAGGAAATGGAGTTATGAGGGGAGGTGTCATAGGAGAGGCCTCCCCAAAAAGCCCTCATCCTTCACAGGAAGACAAGGATGAGTCTCACCAATCCCCCAAATGCCAGAACAAAGAACTGTGCTCCAAGGAAAGCTTAGAGCTCCTTACAGTGCCTAAGAGGGCCCCAAGAGGGTTGGAGAGGGACTTTGGACAAGAGCCTGGAGTGACAGGACAAGGAGCAATAACTTCCAACTGCAAGAGGGTGGGTTACGGGGTACTGGGAAGGAATCCTTCCCTGTGAGAGCCTGGCACAGCCCATGTGGAGACTGGTGTACTCCTGCAGTGAAGACCAGACAACTGAGCATGACTGCAGGAGACACTGGGTTTGTGTGGCTCAACATACACTGAACTGTTCACCAGGTCTCAGATCAGCTCTTTTCCTCACCCAAAGCTGACAAAGTACCTTGAGCACATCTTCCACGCAGCTGCCCAGCTCTGCCTCTGGCACCAGCACGGCCCCTGCTGTCAAATCCTCCAGCACCAGCTCTGAAAGCAAAGGGGAGAGACATGAGCCCCCCAAAACAGCCCAGAGCCCCCAGCAGCAGAACTGCCCCACCATTCCACAAGCACTTCCACAGCTCCCTTCCCTCCCCAGAGAACAGACCAACCCTCATTAGCCATACTAATTGTGCTGCAGTGTTGTAAACCCCCAAGGACACATGGGAATCAACACAGACCACAACTCCATGATGGATGATTCCCCACAGAGCTGTTGGTCAGTGTGGGGAACCAATGGAACAAGGATGTCAGACCAGGAGAGGTTCCCAAGGATTACGGGGAAGAGCCAAACTGCTCAGCTTCCATGCTGCAGTAACTGGACTCAAGTAGGAGTAAACACGGTGTACCCAGACAAGCTGACAGAGTCAGCACAGAGAGCTGGGCTCCCACACTCCACAGCACAGCTGCCAGCCTGAGAAAATTCAGATGGGATGACAACAACCAGTGAGGAGTGAAACCAGGCCCCCAGTGCAGGTACCTGTGGCCTGGGAGCAGCGGCGGAGCGGTGCCAGCAGGGGCTGGAGCAGGTGCCTCTCTGCCAGCTCTGGCTGCTCCCTGGCCATGGTGAGCACCGTGGTGGTGGCCACACGCTGGAACTGCCGCGCTGCCACTTTGTCCTGGATGTGCAGCAAGTCCAGAATCTGCAAGGAAAAAGAAACGAGGATCAGCACCCCCTCAGAAGGGACAGCCTGGCGCCTTGCAGCAACCAAGGAGCCGCCCATGTGCTGTTCTGCTGGGCAGCTGGCATGACATTCCATGTGTGGAAGAGCCAGTGCCCTTCCCACGCACGAAGGATACCTTTCTGGGCTCAAACCAGGAGCCTGCACCACTCCCAGAGCCAAAGGCTGGGAGCAAGAGCTACACACAGAGCTCTGTGTAGCACAGTGCCAAAGTACCTCGTGTGATCAGACAACATCATCCATCATGTCAATAAAACATGGAAAATTCAAGAGTGGAAAGGTTCTACTGCCAGAAAAACATGTCCACGTTGTGCTGGCTTGAGCCAGGCCACACTCAAGGAAAAGGAACAGCCCCAGCATTCTCCAAGTCAGGAGGTGGCTCAGCATTTCCCAGCAGAGGGGATGAGGGACTTACCTGGGGGCACACCTGTCTGTAGTAGTCCTCAAGGGACAGGCACTGCTGTGGGCAGGCAGCCAGGATCTTCCCAACTGCATCGCACTTCCTCCAGTCCAGAGCTGCTGCTTCAGCACCAGCACCACCTACAACAGCAGCAGAAATCCTGGGTCAGCTCTGACCCATGGCCAGCTCTGGCTGAAGCCAGGTGTTCCTAGCCAAAAATTAGATTTTAGATTTTATTGATCTTGTTAAACCAAGCATCTTTCAGGAGACACCTGAACTGAAGGATGGAAAGGGGGAAATGGCTGTGCAAGAGCTCTGATAATGGAAAACAACTCCTACAGCTAAGGGGGTGAGCTAAAAGGTGGGGAGAGGTTGTGGCTGGATGTTTCGAGCTGGCCAGATGAGACTTTCGCACAAAAAACTTGGAATTCAGCTTGTGGAGAGCAACAGCTTCCCTCCTCAGCAGGACATGGAGAGCAGGGGAGGGGATGGGATAGGAGTCACTGTCCCTACAGCTCTCACAGCCCAGTGCCCAGGATGGCTCCCACAACACTGGCACTGGGACAGGGCACTCCCGAGGACTGATCCCACTCTGGACACACACAAGGTGTGACCCCATCGAGGCACAAACAGGATAAATGGGCTTGGAGCCTTTCAGTGTGTCCCTCAAACTCAGGGATGTGCGTATCCCAAATTAGAGCAGTTTGGAAGCTCAGTACAGTCAGAGGCAAAGCCTGTGTGTCACCATGTCACCTCAGCCCGGCACAGCCAGCTCCAACATCCAGCTCTTGCAGCTCTGCTCTTCTGGCATGAACTGTCTCAAAACACCTCTGAATCTGTGATGCTGAGACCCAGAGTCCCCCACTCACCGTCTGTGGCCTCCAGGACACCCCGAACCACGGCCTGCACCCCGCCAGGCCTCAGCAGCCTCTCGGAGAGCAGGTGCCCACAGAGCCGCCGCAGCCAGGCCGGAGCTGCCCCGGCACTCGGAGACCTCTGGAAGGGAGCAAAGGAGCAGGGTAAGGAGTGTATTTGCACACACCTGTGCCAACCCCACCTCTGGGCAAACAGCCCATGCTCTGAAAGAGAGCACAGGAAACAGGCTTTGAATTGCTGCTTCATCCAGTGGCATAAAGCAAATCAGGAACTAATGAGAGAAGTCAGCCCTCAGGTGCTTAGCATGCTATTCCATCTCTGGAAGTGTCCAAGGCCAGGTTGGATGGGGTTTGGAGCAACCTGGGATAGTGGAAAGTGTCCCTGCCCATTGTAGGGGGAGGAATGAGATACACTCTGAGTTCCCTTCCAGCCCAAGCCATTTCTGGGATTCTATGATTCTGTTAAAGGCATTATCCCAAGTGTATCCTAAAGCAACACTTAAGAGATTCCCCATCTCCTCTTCTCCAGCAGGCTTTGGAACAGCCCCAAAGAGCAGCAGGTGCCCTGTGTCATCCCCTGAGTGGAGAGGGTGAGGTTTGGAGGAGCAGAGACTGTGCTTGGCTGGGCACGGAGGATGCGGGTGCCAAGCCAAGGTGGCACGTGCAGCGATGACAGTCCCTGACACACCCACACCCCGCTCCCGCACAGCAGGGCTGGAATGACACACCCAGCAGCCTCGACAGCGCTCGAGGACTGGTTTTTAAAGCGTAAGAACATTTCCAGAAGAGCAGCACCCTCAGAGTGTGGGAACCACGGGGTTGGGACCCTGATAGCCCCGTGCCGGGGATGGCCGCGGGTACCTGCTTGGGCTGTCCCTGCAGGATGAGCAGCTCCTGCACCGCCAGCGGCTGGTAAACACGGTCCAGGATGTCCCTCAGGGCTTCCCGGCACTGCGCTCGCTCCGCTTCCGAAACACCCTGGAACAAAACATACCAGGGCTGTTGAGAACAGCTTGGCTGGGCACTAAAGCCCCGGTCCCGCCGGTGTGCCGGTGCCCTGCAGCCCCCCGCCGGGCTCCGTGCCGCCCGTTCTTTCTCTCACAGGGCAGGCGGGCAGGACACGGCAGGGACCGTCTGAGGAGCGGGCTGGGGCTCTGCCGGGCACCCGCACCAAGATCGGGGAGCGCGGACACGGGGTGCGAGTGTCGCACGGACCTGGCAGAGAGCGGCGGGGCCGTGTCCCAGCCCGCAGAGCCCGGAGAGGAGCAGACGGAGGTGCCGGGCGAGCAGCGGGGCGCCCAGGGCCGGCAGCCGGGCCAGCTCGACCAGGGCGGCCACGGCGGCGAACAGCCGGGCCCCGCGGATACCGGGCGGCGGCCCCAGCCCCGGCCCCGGCCC
>VZUI01025845.1:0-23815 GCA_013401135.1 Cettia cetti | reverse complement strand
CGCCGCCCCGGGCGGCTCCGCCCGCCGCCTCCGCCCAGCGGGCACCGGGCATCGGCCCCACCTCCCGCGCACTGCGGGAGCACCGACACCCCGGGGAGGTCCGGCCCCGTGCCGGAGCGGCTCAGCCGCTGGTGGGCACCAGCGCCGGGACGCGCTGCCTGCGCCCGAAGCCTGCGCGCGGCCTGGGAGTGCACCTTACTCAAAACGGAGGCGTTTGACTCTGAAGGAATTTTGGCTCTTTCTCAAGCCTTTGTGGCATGGGAAGTCCCTGCTACTTCGAAGGCTTCCTACTGGTTTGTTGTCCATGGAATCGTAGACTCCAGCATGTGAAACGTGTAACAACTCAGCTGTGAAGATACAACCATGGCGTGACAACAGAATCACAAAATATGCTGAGTTGGAAGGCACCCATCAAGATCCGGGGGTCCAGCTCCTGGTCCTACACAAGACACCCCAAGAATCACATCAAGTGCCTGAGAGCATTGTCCAAACATTCCCAGAGCTCAGACAGGCTTGGTGCTGTAACCACTTCCTTGGAGAGCCTGTTCCAGTTCCCAGCCACTCTCTGGGTGAAAAACCTTTTCCTGGTATCTAACCTAAACCTTCCCTGACTCAGCTTCATGTGATGCTAGTGAAAGTTTTTGGAGCTTGGCTCCTGAGACATAATGTCTTGGGAAAACATTCCTCTTGATCTAAGGCCTCACTCAGCACATTTCCTGGCAGGCTCAAGGCACACTGCAAGGCAACATGCTTCAGGTGACATTGTTCAGGCTGTGGGATGACTTTGGGGGTCTGAAAGATTTTCCCACCTAGAACAGATGGAAATATATCAGGCTGGGAAATAAATGGAGTGCTTTCTCAGCCTGTTGAAAACTAGATTCTACTGGATCATTATGGAGTGTCTTAGTATGTGTGAAATCAAGTTCAGTGACTGATCTCAGCTAAATAAACTGAGATGAGAATCCATCCATCTTATTGAATTTCTGCAACTAAAACATTGTAAAGTTACACCTGGGAAAACACACAGTTTATGGGTAACTCCCATCTTCTAACCTTAGAATCTATTGATGTTGAAGTTGGTTACCAATTTCCATTGAAACAGACTGACCTGCTCTGTTGCAGAACTGGCACTGCATCACTCCGGCAGAGAAGTAACAAGCCCTCCTTCAGGGATGCAGTGACACGAGTGAAGACAGCTTGTGTGTTCCAAAATGCAAAGGGAAGGTTCTCCAGTGTAAGTAAAAATAAGTCCTTGTGAATAACATGTGTACATGCCATGAATAGCATTCCCATATCCAACAATAATGGAGCAGATATAACATTTTCTAATCCCTCTAATAGTGCTACTGGTTTGACCTGATCTGGGAGTGCATCAATTTTCCTTCACATCATCCAGTTACTTCTGATATATAAAACCCTTCTGGCTCATTAGACCTGGAATGAAAATCCAAGTTGTTATTTTCAGGAAGTCAGGGATTTCATTTACTCTTTCAGTATCAATGAGCGTGCTCCCTAGAGATACTCTTACATTTCAAGAATCACATGTGGATTTATGCTTTCTTTTTTCCTCGCCTCTTCCAGAAGTATCTGCAGCTTGTGCAGATTGGTTTTGACATCTGCTGCCTTTCAAAAAAAGGAGCCAATACTGAGAATTCACACCTGGATTATAATCTGTAGTTAAGACACCTCCAAAACTGCCTAGTGTTGTTGCTGTACGTACACACCAAGCAAGCTTCCTTGTCACAGTGACTGTCAGTCCTGTCCGACATGATCAAACTGAAACCTATAGTCCTGGAAGGGCGGAATATGAAGCCAGTGAGGGAAAGATTTCAGCTGCAAGCTCACAACAGGATATTTCAAGGAAAGCAATTCACCAGCACAAATAGTCTGCCTTTCCAATCTCTCTCTCTGATATATTTTGTAAAGCTTGGTAAAAAATCTCATCTGGAGCTGTTTTATGCTGCAGATGTTAACACATTTATCTCCAGAAACATGAGGATCTTGATAGCCTTCAGCGTAGTGTCTTCTTCACATTCCACAGCCCTTTCTCCTTGCACATTACTGGATGGAGAGCATAGCTAGAAAGTCAGAAGTTGCAACTGAAAAAAGAAACAGAAACGTGATGGAGATGGAAATTAAAACTAATAAAAAAGCAAGTCCAGAAAAAGATGGTCTGCACTTTTGATCTGAGGACTAGATGTAATTCAGGGCATTCTGAAGTCAGGACCCATTTCATATAGGGCTACTGGGCCACAAGGCAAAAATTGCCTCTCTTTGGCTACATAGTATCAGCAGCTGAAGACTCAAATTCTCAAATAAGAGTTACAAAACAGGCTTCAGTCTGGGCAGCAATGATCTAATTTGCCAGTGGTTTTATTCCTCACCAGTTCTCAGTAACTTAAAAGACTAAGATACCTCCTCTCTACTTTGGAAACCCTAGGTCCTTGCAGGTCAAATAAAACCAGCAATAGTTCCAGGTGACCAGCAGTTCTGGGAATCACAATTAATACAAATGAGTATTAGCATCTATGAGCGTTGCATACATTAGTATTATGTAAACTTGCAGACTTAGTTTAAATTAAAATGCTCAATCAGGTTAATCAGAGAAAGGAATTCCTGTGAAGGGCTTCCAAAAGAACAATGAGAGACAGTAAGGCCCAAAACAATGAGAGACAGTAAGGCCCAAAACCAGCTTGGAAACAACAGTATCATGGGGAACCCAGGAAAAGCACACAATTTGTATAGAGTCATTAAATTTGCTCTAAAAGATGCATTAAATCCACCAGACAAGATATAAGGTGGAAACAGCGCAGTAAGAAGAATGATGAGGTGTAGCAGAGCTAACTTTGCTTCATCTCTAACAGGTGAATCTATCAGATCTATGCTGCTTATTAAAAAATACAGGTAGGAGTATTTTAAAACTGTTTGAACTATCCTGACTTGCAAGGATATGAAAGTTGTCTGAGTTCCAGTGTTTTCTTCAATTAATAAGAAGAGAGCATTATAGCAGAACACTATGCTGAAGGCCATCAACCCATCTCATAGATGTAAACAGAACAGTTGCAAAGAGAAAGCTACTGTTATCTATAAAATGGAGAAGCAAATCTGTGTGGGAGTATAGCTAATGCCTGTGGTGTTTAACCAGAGCTGGGGCCAACTCCTCTCTGACTAGAACCTCAGTTCTGTTTAAAGGAATTGCCAAGTAGACTTGCTAGAGGGAAATGTATAACAAAAGGTTCATTAATTTAGGTATTTCCAACCGATGTATTATAATTTAATTCGTACCCCTTTATTTCTAAATATCTTTTGCTTAGGGTGCATTCTAAGGCATACAAATATTTTTTTATAAAGAGCTGAAAAGTTCACTGTAGCTCCCAGTAGTGGCACTTGCATGGCAAATAACTTGAGATTCCATCAATCTTGGCAATGTTTCCTGGCCCTTCTTAATCTAAGAATGAAGTGTTCTTGAATAATTTCTCTTGGATGCTAGGCATAAAAAGCTTCATTTCCCTGCCTTAATGTTTTGTTCAAGGTCAAATTCAGGGCCAGGGTTGTTTTGGAGTCTTGGGGTTTTTTCCTCACTGTTGAAAAAAAAAAGTAAAATATCCCTCCACATTTCTGCTTTTTTCCTACATCTATTCTTCTACAATATAATATCAACACAATGAAGTGTGTCATGTCTACACTGAGCAGAATTAACTAGGTAATACAGCTCCCAGTTTTAATAATTCTGAGGTTTCAGAGATTTCTCTAGTACCCAAAACAGGGTCAAAATGCAGAGCTACTTTTTTAACAAGTACAAATCTCAGCAACCAGATGAATGAAATAAGGAGTTTTTCAAGTTACGAAACAGGTGGAAGCAAAAGTCAGTGCATACCACAACAGGATCGATCCAAGTTCAAGTGCTGATCAGTAAAACAAGGAGCTTCCCAAAGGAGACAACAGGTGGGACCAAACTTCCTCCCCTACCAGAGCAACGTGTCTAAACACTTTAGTTCTCAAAGTCCTTGTGTGTATCCCAAAGGCAAAACTTTACCCATACATGCATGACCCACAGCTAAAATTTTTTCTAACACCGAGAATTAGAAAGTAAATAAAATGCACTTTTTTCAGTTTTCTATAACTATATATCCCAGTGCTAAGTTTAGTAAAAGCTGGCTGCTTCCCCTGAAGCAGTGATATGAACCATCTGCCAAGTTATAATGTGAGATCAGGTTAACAGCTGGACTTTGTGATCTCAGAGGTCTCTTCCAACCTAAATGATTCTATGATCAAGGTTGGAACACCGCATTTCTTCTCTACGAGTACCCTGAGGTACTGACTTGTGTAGAGGGGATGACGACACTCTGGCAGGGCATTGGTTTGTGTTCTTTTTGAAGGACACAATTTGCAGAGGCAACTACTCAGATCCAAAACGTTACTTCTGCTTTCTCACACTTGATACCTAAGAGCAGATGTCGCCAGTCGTAGTCTACCTGTATTTGGGGCTCCATTTGCTCCACCATATGAACACCATACCAAGTAGATACACCCAAGTTAGTGTTTCCTTCACCTTAAATTTTAATTCACCAAAGCCTCCACTAAGAAAAACATGCATACAGAACTCTGTAACAGGACAATTTTCTTTTTCGTGTCATATTAGTACATTGTGGTTCCTGCTTCTGTAGTTTTGTGGGGCCTGGAGGTAATATCTGAATGAAAAAAACCCTGAAATTTGGTAATTTCTTCCTTTTTCTTCCATGTTAAGTTTGACAGCAATTCTAGAGTACTCAGAAAAGCCACTGTCCTGCCAAGAAAACGAAGATGTGCACCAGCATAGCTGGAGCATGTGCAGGGAATCACAGAATGGGTCAGGCTGGAAGAGACCACAGTGGGTCATCTGGTCCAACCTCCCTGTTCAGGCAGGGTCAGCCCAGAGGCACAGGATTGCATCCAAATGGTTCTTGAAGCTCTCCAGTGAGAGACACTCCACGAACTCTCAGACCAGTCAGATCCATTTAGTAGTCATTACACAGTAAAGAAGTTCTTCCTCATGTTCAGGTGGGACTTCCTGTGCATCAGTTTCTCCCGCTGCCTCTTGGCACCACGGAACTGAGCCTTGCTCCATCCTCCACCCAGCAGGGCCCAGCTGGTTCGCACATCCCTTCGCGGCAGCCCTGACACTGGTTCTAACGCCACCCCGGGGTTTTTTTCCGGAATTTCTGTGGAACTGCGTGCCACGGAGACGCTGCAGCGGCCTGGCTCGGCCTGGCCCGACCTGCGGCCGCCTCGCTGGGGACCAGCGACCGTGACGGAGGCGCCGCCATGGCCGGGCCCGCACCACCACCTAGTGCCGGCGGCAGGCGCCGAGCCGCCCGGGCCTGGGGGCGGCCCCGCGCCTCAGCGCCGCCACGCCCACCGCCCCTCCCTTCCTGCTGCCGCCACCGCCCCTCGGTCCGCCCCACCGGGCCGGGTGTGCTGCGTGCGGCCGCTGCGCGCTCGGAGCCCTCGGAGCCGCCGCACGGTGCAGCGCCATGGCCCGCGAGGAGGTGGCGGTGGCCGGCGAGGAGGGGGCGGCGGGTGAGGGCGGCGGGCTGCTGCTGGAGATCGTAGGCTCCCCGCTCAACCTGAGCCTGCTGGGCCTCTGCCTCTTCCTGCTCTACCAGATCCTGCGGGGCGAGCGGCCCGCTGCACCCGCGGGCGAGGCGGACCCGCCGCCGCTGCCCAAGATGAAGCGCCGCGACTTCACGCTGGAGCAGCTGCGGCCCTTCGACGGCGTCAGCGACCCGCGCATCCTCATGGCCGTCAACGGCAAAGTCTTCGACGTGACCCGCGCCAGGAAGTTCTACGGGCCCGGTGAGGGTGGGGGCGGGCTGGGGCTGCGAGACGGGCCCAGCCCGGGCACTCCGCGCTTTGTGCCCGGGCACGGCGCCCGGGGGGAGCGCGGGGCGGGTCAGGATCGGTGCTGGCCGGGAGCGCCATCCCTCAGCGGGGATCAGCGCTCCTGCCTGACCCCACATTCCGGCCATGGTCCCCATGCGGAGGTTTGGAAAGAGCTCGGCTTGCTTGCAGCCGGGGAAGGCTGCTCGCCCCTGCAGCGCTGGGAGAGCTGCCTGCCGGTGAGACGGCGGGCAGGGTGCCTGCTGCCGCCCGGGCTCCAGAGTCGGCCCCGGTGTTGTAGAAACTTCGGCTTTGCCAGTTTTCGTTGTTTCATTATTCCCGGTGACCCCACGGCAGGCTACAGCTACCATAAGGGGTTGGGCGGCTTTGTCGGCCTGAGTTGCCTTTGCCTGATGGCAGGCAGCAGAAGCGTTCTGTCACTGTCGACATTCTACTCCCAACTTTTAGTGGGTATCACTCTATTGCATAATATTTATACTAAATATTTGGCAGTTTAGATTAAACCAGCTTTCTACCAGGAGCATAGTTCAAACGTGCAAAGATTGAATAACCTATACTCGTAGAGCAGCCAGTGATGAGGTGGATGGGTGTATGTGCACCCAGGTGCAAGTGTTTTACCACCTCCACGAGGGCAGGGGTTTTATTTTTATCAGAGGCTGCCTGTTAAAACGACTCACTGAGGCTTGGTGATTTGTACCAGGATCTGCCTGGCATAACCATTCCTGAGCTGTCCAGACAGCCTGGTAGCTGCAGTAGTGAGCTGCCAGTGCTACTTAGAGACAAGGAGAAAAACACAGGAGACACCGTGTTTTTGAAAGCATTATGTTACTACTTGTGGGCCAAACATAGATAAGACTGTCACCGAATGATGCCAGGCTATAACTTTGCATTCAGCAGCAGTCAGGATGATATGTACAGCAAGTTAGATGTGCAGCTTTGTGTTTATAAAACCCACTTGACACAAGGTCCAAGCTTTAGATGCTGCCTTCCTTGGTGTCAGTAAAAGCTGCCTGTTGCATCTGATTTGGTAATTGCTGAATGCTTCACCACAATATCTGGCTGGTTAGATTTTCATTTTAATGGAAAAGTAAGATCCTTTCGATTAATTTATGAAAAAGCACACACTGGAAGTTGGCATGTGCTCTACAAAAAACAGAGTTCACATCTAACTTCTTTAAGCTCCTTTTAGAAGAACTTTGAATGTCTAGTTGCACATGCAGTATCTGAATTTTTGGCTTGTCATGCAAGCAAGTTAATCGTTAATGAAGTTTAGCAAGAGTTTATCTTGATGTCTCTGATCTGCTGTGAGTTGCATGTTTTGATCATTTGAGTTCATCTTGCATTTTAATAGATGTTTCCTCCAACTTGGTAATTTCTAGTCGCTCCACTATATTTTCTGTCAAGGCATCCTTTCACCTCCAGTCAGGAGTATCTGTTAGAAAACCTTCATTTCACCCCAGACATAGAAATCCTTCCTCTGTCCCTTGTTCTAAGGGCGTGCGTCCCAGTCTGTATGCTTATCCTTACCCTGTTTATGTGTGCTATGCACCGTCGTGTGGTTCATTGTTCTGATGTTTCAGCAAACCTGTGTCTTTTTCCATGGTTTTGTTTCTTGTCCTCTTTGTCTGTTTTCTCTTACTACCAATTAGAATAAAACTTTAAAGCATTTCAGAAGCTTGAGGCGCCTGATGCATGATTCAGGGTAGAAACTCATCACCTGTTTTAGTTTGGAGACTCTGAACCACAAAGATAACGTAGCATCCATTACCCCTGCAATAATGCTGCTTATATTTTTATTTTAAAGAGGGCCCATATGGGATCTTTGCTGGAAGAGATGCATCCCGAGGTCTTGCCACTTTCTGCCTGGATAAGGAGGCACTGAGGGATAAGTATGATGACCTCTCTGATCTCAACGCTACACAGCAAGAGACCTTAAGGGACTGGGAGTCACAATTCACTTGTAAGCAATTTTAAACCTATTTATAATGAAGTAGTCAAATGGTAAAAGGGGAAGCAATAGTTAGAAGGCTGTAACCAGCTGGAAGCATCATATATATAAATGATGGAAATTGCATACACCAGTAACTAGTGTAGTGGAAATAAAATGTGTTTTCTTTTTAACTCTAGTGTTGAAAGATTTACTATAACCAGCTACAATGGAGTTTTCTCCACATGATGTTGTTAGAAATCTTAGTCCTGACCTGGTGTGCCCCTACTATTCTGGCCCTCTTCCTGTTTTAATTAAGACTGTTAATCATGCCACACTGAATGGCTGTTTTATTAGGCTAACAAGCTTGTCTCAGAAACCAGAACTATTCTATCAAATACCTGACTTGAACTAGTGTTAAAATGTACCTTTTACAAGTGTTGAGCATCAGGACTGACAGTGAAGTCCACTTTTTTTATTACTGTGTTCCTATTAAATATGGCATATAGTAGCTTTAAATTGTTATAACAACAGTGCTAGTCTGAAATACCTGTAATCAGGGCCTGCTTCTGCTTTGTTGAAGTTGACAGATAGGCAACATAGTATAGCTGTCAGTCCTTACATGTATATGATCTTGGCATTTTTACATGCTCAAAAGGAGATATAAAATAAATCAGAGACTTAATCACATAATCGGATAAGAGATCCATCTTTATCTTTGGGAGAAAGGATCTCCCTTCTGTCCTATTGAATATTATTAATACATGTTACAAAAAATAAAACCCCCTCCAAGTTGTGTGTACGTGTGCACATAAGTATGTGCATGTTTAATAGATGTAAATAGTTTAACAATGCCTTTGGTTGAAAAACCAGCTTTGGCATTGGCAAGAGAAATAATCTAGGATTCTGTTTCTTTGCCTGGGTGAGTTCACAGTTTGTTTTTCTACATCTTTTGGTTTAGGCAGTAAAATGAGAGTTACATTCACTTCCCATGATTCTTTATGACAAAAGTAATAGCAGTTCAGGTAGTAGTTGACTTTAGCTTTTCTCTTTTCCCCCAGTGTTTGGAACAAGAGGTTTTTTATTAAAACACAGCCATCCTGTTCATTCAGAAAACAGTTGGAGGAGTTTTAAAAGGTGCCTCTTCAGGGCAGAAAAATTACTTGGATCTTTTTTTTTTCCCACAGTTAAGTATCATCATGTTGGTAAGCTGCTGAAGGAGGGGGAGGAACCCACTGTGTACTCTGATGAAGATGAAAAAGATCCCCAGGATGCAAAAAAAGAGTAGACACTGCAGTGAGGAACAATCTATTTTTAAATCATAAAGGATCATTTGTAACATTCCACTTCTGTTTCACAAGGTGCAGCAGCAGCAAGGCTTACAAAAGGTCCAGAGGTACACTGAATGGTTTCTCTTCAAAGATTTCAAATTCAGTGGGAAGCTTCTAAAGGTCTTAGATCTGTCTTCCTTTAAACCCACATAATAAGAAGTATGCATGACAAATGTCTGTGCAAAAGTAAACTGCAATTTTGGCAATAAAGGACTATTTTTCCGCTATCACCATTTAGTGCAAAGTAGGTTGAAATCAAGTTTTTCATTACCAACCTAGCACTGTGGACACAAGCACATGAATAACTTCACATACGTAACACAAACATCACTAAATCTTCTTTTATGTTAGCTTCTGTGGGATCTGCCCCCTGGGTTGTAATTCCTTTAGAGAAATTACTATATTTTGTCCACAAAGCATATACTCATTTGTTGTGCAATGTAATTCATTATTATGTAAGATAATTTGGCTTTCAAGGGTTGCATTAGTGACTTACGCATGAAACACTAACTGCTTTTAAAAAAGATCAAGAATTTTTGAGAGGTTAAATCACTTTTAAATATTTTATAAAGACTGATGAGTGCTTGATGTATTCAACATGCATAATTCTGCATAGACTAAAATTCTCTGTTCACTTTTAAAGCACATCTATAGTGTTACAAAAGTTTAGATAATGAGTGGAACTAGGCATCCTCATGGAGTGTTACTTGACTATTGTTCATTCTATTCTCGTAGTAAAAAGTGCTCCTGTATATGTTAAGGGGATTATATTAAACATGGAAGATAGCTGCTCTTGATTCCTAGGCCTAAAAAAACAAGAAGTTGCTGGTATGGCATGGTTAGCAAGTGCTATTGTACAAGCACCTTTACCTTGCAGAAAAACATTACTTGTCAACATAACTTATGTAAGTTATGTACAATATAAACCAGTGTAAGCTGTTTCTGCATTGAGGCCTTTGTTGGTTTGGAATGTTACCATTAAAATAAATGGCACAATCTCATGTGTAACCAGCAATGCTATACCTGTGGACCTGACCTTTGAGTTGCTTTTTACTTATTTGCTCTCTTGGCTTACTTCTATGCTTAATTACTAGGTTTTTTCAAAGTGACCTGCCTCCTACCAGAGAGGGCTGGGTAAATGGATATGACCAAGGCAAAATGTAAATGTTCATCATCCAAAATACTTCTCTAAAACTTTCTTATAAATTCCAAGATAATTAATGATTTGCTGATCACTTGTGAACTTGTCCAGGCGATTCTGCTAGTGCAGAATATGCAGGGTGCCTGTACAGTAATTCCCTCCATTTCATTTCCCTGGCTCGGCTGTCTCATCATTTCAGTTTGGCAACATGATCAAAATGATGAACTGAGTCCTGAGGGGGAAAGTGTAAGCTAGGCAAAAGTGTTTGGAAGTAGAGTGTGTTGCACAACAGCAGCTTTTATAAACAAGTTGACACAACATTAAAGTGCCTGAAACCATCTGTGGTGAGAACAACTGACTCTCAGTGCTCAGTCCCAGCACTGTCCTGGGATTTTGTTTTGGTTACACTGGGCCTTCCAATGAAGAGCGAGGTGGTTAGAGCCAGAGAGCTTGTCTAAAGTGGTACTGTATGAACTACCTAACAAAGGTCTAGAGACACATGTAGAACTTGTAACGACCTTTGTGTTGTTATTTTATTTTTAGGGACATTTATACTCTTTGCGAACTACTACTAATGGTTTACCTCAAATTGGAAATGTGCTTTTATTTGTTTAAGGCAGAAAATAAAATACTCTTGCATAATGGTGGTGTTTGTTTCTATTTACTGCGACCAAATGTTGTATTCAATACTCCCCTAATGTTTCAAGTTTTATATTGTCTTTCTCCAACGTGTCACATTATCCAACACATAGAGTAAAATATGTTCTAATGGAATGCTTGTAAATGCAGTTCACTAGTAAAACTTTAACAGAATATTCAATAGAGAACATGCTCTATTGCAAAAACAGTGTTAGGCAGAAAAAACCCCAAGTAATGGTTAATACTGAGCAAAAGCTGGAGTTTTGGAAGGCTGTAACCCTTCAGTGGACCCAACCCCATGACTCTTAAGTTACTCTATAACATCTGCTGAGGAACTAACAGTATTTTAAGTATTAATCTGTACATCAGAATGTTATGCATCACAAAGAAAAATAGTAACAAAAATGATGCAGAAAACAGGCAATAACACAAGACAAAGCTCATTGTTAATACTTCTTGGGGATGAAGTAGGACACTTTGGTAAGACTGTTACTTTTTCAGGAAAAACAGAGCATTTCTTGTGAAAGGAGAAGAAGTATGTCACAAAAGCTGCTCATAAAGCACCATGCATGGGTTTTACTTTTTTCCAAAGAGCTGAAGAAAATGGATGGGTTTTAGCTTCCTTTTTAGTCTGTTCATTACAACTTGAATCCTTCCTTCAACAGTGACTGGCAGTAATGACTATGCAAAAAGAACTATACCGGGCAGCTTATCAGACTGTTCCTTAACCAGGCAGGACATGATGACCAATTAAATGCAGAGAATGTCACTAATCTCCTTCATCTGATGTGTCCAACACCTGTCACAAAGATCTATTGTAGGATAAGTCAAAACAATTGAGTCATATCTTATTCCCAACCAGGAAAACTCATACTGTTAACTGCTTTTTAAAATTCAAATGTTCTTTCACCTGGACATCACCTGCCCTTAATCACCTTTATTAGCTTTTCCAGCTGTTTCAGTTAAACATAAAAAAATTCTAGTGTTGAATGCTTCTGTTGAAAGTTATGTAATGGGTTTTATGAAAGGTGAGGCATTTCTATGCATTGTCTAGAATCACTGGATCAAGAAGAAAGGGCTTTATATTATAATTACTGTATTGTATTTCAAGCAGATGGACTGATTTAATAATGGGCCTAGTGTATTTCTGCTTTAAAACCAGCCTGTAGGATTTTGACTTCAGCATTCAGCACAAGGTACAACCCACAGGTCTCATATTTCAGTAACAAAGCACTGTTCAGCCAACTTCCCTTCACACCAGCTCTATGAGGAGGCATTTTCACTAGTTCTCTACAGGACAATAGATTTGATGGCAAGATCTGCAGGCTAAGGGTCCAATTTCATACATATCAGAGTAAACATAAAGAGTACCCAGCCTCTTGAAACAGGAACTGGGCATAATAGTGCACGTCAGGTTCAAACTGAAAGGTGTGAAATAATGCCAGAAATGTTCTACATTTCCATTGATGAACTATATAAATGCTGTTTCTAATGCATCTTTTAATCTAATAAATGTTTTAATTGCCATTCTGTAACTTTCATAAATGGGATATGACATTTATAACAACTAAAATCCAATCTAAAAAGCCACACATTTTAAGTTTTAAAGCAAGCTGTTACATGAATCTTTAAAGATTAGCCTCCAGGATAATAAAATTATATTAAGCAGTCCAGCGTATGAAAAGGTGGGGCTCATATTAAATGTGCTGACAGGAAAAAGAAATTCTTCCCTGTGAGCATGGTGAGGCTGTGGCAGAGGTTGCCAGAAGAAACTGGATTCCTCATCCTGGGAAGTATTCCAGACCAGGTTGGACACTGCTTGGAGCAGGTGGGAAGGTGCTTGTGCCCTTGGCATTGGGGGTTGGAACAAGGTGGTTTTTAAGATCCCAATCCAAACCATTCTATGATTTTGTGAAAAGTAAAATTATTATTTAAACACCTGAAATCAGGTTCTAAATAATGTCCAATAGGAAACGTGGAAGTTGTCTTTTGGTATGAAGATTACAATGATGTCTCACATTTTAAAGTGCATGAATATTTTATTAACTAACACTGTTTTACATGGAATGAGGACTTGGGAGATAATGCAAATCCTCTATCAGTTTCAGTCAATACAGGTGAACACATGAAGCAATTACAGAAATGGAGTATTTATTTGTTATTGGTTATTGTGACAGCATGTTGATAAAACATTGGAAATTTACATTGAAGGAAATCTTTAGTTTCTTGTCCCCCAGATTAACAAAAAGAAATACTTCCTCACCTGTCACTAAAAGGCCTGTCCATTGGGAAATGGGTACTTATGGACACAAAACTGTCTATAGATTGACAGAGGGGAAGTTTTGCTATCTTTAATCTGCAAATATTGCATAGAGAAAAAACACCCTTGGTATGTCACATCAGTGCAACTGAAAACATTTCACACGGTCGACAAATACATTAGTCCCTCTTCATTATAACTGTATAAAATACTAAAGGGGAGGTTTAAGAGGGGCCTAAATGTTCTCCAAAATAGTCAGAAAATATTTCTGCCAAGAAAATAACATATTTTTAGATAAAAGTAATAGATTAACAGTACTTTGAGTAGCAACCGTTTGTCATTCATGATCCTAAAAAGGCACTCAACATCTCAACATATGAACAGAAAGACTGATAAAACCTGGCTTAGAAGCCTGTGGGAATCACCAGTATTGAAGACTGGGGAAAACCTATCTACCACAAACAATTACAATTATTCTTTTATATTACTATTTATTAGAGCAGAAGTTACAAACATGGGTAAGATCTTATGTAATGAAGGCAACATTTTCACATTAACTTCATCTACTGATATGTAATAAATAAAGCATAAAATGAAAGCTGCAATAATCAGTGCATTGAACTTCAAACTGTATCTTACTAAGGGACTTTGTCCAAAAGCAATTGTGGCTGTCTTCTAGATATAGCCAGATAAATAAATGTGGATATAACTCAAGCTCCTAGACTGCATTTTCACATTTTTATCTACATGCAGCACAACTCTGACATTTCACAATTCCTTTAGAAAGCATTTGTAAGCAAACTCATACTAAACAGCTACCTCACTATATGTGCCTTCAAAATCTTGTGAACTGTCAACCTGCATTTACATGGGGACTGTCAGCAGGCCGACATGCACTGCCCTTTCATTATCTAACACTCAGAGCTTTGCTTTGACAACCATTCAGATTCCTGGAAGCAACTCCACTGAGCATAAGTTTCAGAGAAATCCTTCCTCCCAAAGGGCAGCAAGTTTTCAGAAACTTCTAGAATTATGAATAGAAAACAAGGATTCTTCTAGTGTGGGTTTTGCAGAAAATGGGATTTTTTCACTTTTGGAAATCTATTCTCAAAATTGAGTATAAATGTCCCCCACATCTTCCAGTTCCATCATTATAACAATCTGATAGAGGAGGCACTTCATATGCTTGCTCTAGGATTAACAATTAGGGTTTTTTTCCAATGACTCATTATTAGCAAACACTATAATTTACATGATTCCCTGCATTCAAAGTGTAATGCTCCAAGATCTCAGTCTGTGTCCTTTCAAGTTCTTTAGCCACTAGTCCAGGAGAGTTTGTTCTGGCTCTGGGGAAAGTTTTTGTCCTGTTATCCAAAAGGCAAATACAGGTTCTGCTTTTGCAGCTCACTACACCGGTTAGATAATCTAACCAAAGAAATTAACTAAGGGAAAAAAAAAATCAAAAACAAAGCCAGTAGTTCATATACCTTTTAATGATCAAAGGGTTTTCTTCCACTTCTTTTTAAAAACTTCAGAGCTATAATACAGCAGCTATTCAGCATCCTCTTCTGGGCTCCCCTCCACAGAAGGTATCAGAGAAAGGGTTTGTCTGAATTATCTCAAGAGGAAATAGAGGGCATCCTCTGACATCTGCATCCATCTCTCCTCTCAACATTAATTTCCTCTCATCTCCTGTAGATAAGAAAAAGTTTCTTGAAATGAGTTTGTCAGGTAGACAGGGAGGGAAAGGGAGGTGGCTGTAAGGGTATCCACCAACCAAGTAGAAGCACAGTAAATTGTAAAAAAGGCTGTAAGAACAGCCAGTAGCTACCCTATATGAACATCAGATGTATTGTAGCTATCTAAAAATTTACTCACCTGAGACAGTATTTCCAACACAGCCACACACTGAATTGTCTATCAATGTTTCAGTTGTCTAAAGCATGTTATTATCATGTATGTTGTTAACAGAATAACCACCCATCAGCTAATGGCCAGGACAGATAACTGTGCTACCCAATTAAATAGACAAATACTACTCTAAAGCTGCAGCTGTGTGTTTCAGAGCTAAACTGAACAAACCCTTAAGTGCAGAGAAGTTGCACTAATTTTTTTTTTACCATGCTTATACCTTTTGAAACCATTCATCACTGTAAGAACTGTGGCAACCTCACCTGCCACGGACCTGTCAAATTCAGTCCCCTTAGCTGTGGTGTCCCTCTCTCTCACCTCTCCTCTGAAGGGCCCCCTGATGGGGCGAGCCATCATGAGGGGTAACATCCAGTGCTGCCATAGAGGTGTGATGTGTCTTGAATTTCACTTTTTTGTGCAATATTTTCTTACATTTTCTCTGTATTTTTCTGAGTGACTCCAGCTGCATGCAACTGTCCATTTCTGAAAAGCCACATTCATCAGACAAAAGATTAGAAGAAAGCTTTTTTTGCTTTTTCTTCATTTTATGAGCATTTTTCTCCTTTTCCCTGGATTGTCTCTCACTTTTCTTTCCTTCATATCTTAATTTACTACTAGACCTCTTGTACGACTTCTTAAGTTTATGTTCACACTGCCTTGCCAAGCCCTCATGGACAGAATTAGAACAGGAGTTACATTGGTTGCTTTCCTTCTCTTGACCTTCCAGAGCTACATTTTTATGATAAACCAGTAATTTTCTTTCACTGGCTCTTGCAGGCAAGCACCCTATATTACAATAGCTGTAACTTTCTTCATACCTTCTTTCTGCTCTCTTCACAGAGCCATCACACGCCTCTCTAAAGTACTCAGAATCACTGATCTCTTCCAACAAATCCTTTAATATGCAAGCAGATGTACATGTTCCATATGGTACAGTGCCTTCATCTTTACCATCTTCTTTTTTGAATTCCTTATTAAGAGTAACAGTAGTGCACTCCAAAGAATGATTCAGTCCAGCATGTGGTAAGTTATCAACAGTGAGTGAGTCATTCCTCTGCACTTGCAGCTTTTTTGCAAGCTTGCCCCCATGGACCTTGCTTTCTAACACTCTGTCTGTTGACTCAAGTTCCCCAAGAGTGATCACCAGCCTATAATTACTATCACTACTACAATTTCTCTTGTGGAGGTTTTGTACAGGACTCACTTCTCTGAAGTGCTGGTCATGTTTGTTACTCAAGCTGATGTCAAACCCACTACCATCATCAGACACCACTCGCTTCCACCGGGACGTGCTCGCAGTGGTTTTTGGCTCTAAGCAAACACGTGCATAGCGTGGTGTCTGGTAGTAGTTTAGTAAATAATGGATGAATTCATCAGTCTCATAAACCTTCTGCTTTTTGCAATTATCTTCCTCAGACACTCTCTGCATGTGAACTACATCCAGTGCTGGGTGGTGCCTTCCAGGGAGAGGTTTGATGACCCTGCCGTGCTGGGTAACCGTGATCAGCAGAGGCCCACAGCCTTTGGCGGGGGGATCGCACACATCTCTGCCAGGCAGTCCGTCAGAGCTCGGGGCTGGAGAGGGATCATTTAAAATTGTCCTCACTATGTGACGAATAGGTGCATGGAAGTTACTCACATCTCCTTCCTCACAACATAAACCACTACCTTTTTGGGTTAACGGGCACTTAAACTCCTTACATTTCAGCTCTTTGTGCGTATGATAAAGGGAGTTAATCAGCTCGTGCTGTATATCTTTAAATGCTGTTTCAGAAAATGAATCATCCTTCTTTACATCCAGTGAAGGATCCACTTTTTGACTTGCAAACTGCAAAACCAAGAAAACAGAAATTTATTTAACATACCTGGTTCAAAATTAAGAAGGCCAATGATAGATGTGATGCAGCCCTAAAATTCATGCAGAATGGCAAGGATAGCCTCTAAATCCAGCTCACAGTAAAACAGAAGTTCTTTAGAAATCTTTTACATTAAGGATTGGGAAAAAAATATGCTCGTTAAAAGCTGCAAGCAATTTTTTCTCTGCAAATAGAAGAGACAAAGCCATTTAGAATTTAAAATCCCTGTTTTCATTTGAAACCTTTTCTGCTCAAAGCACTAAACTAAACCTGCAAACATTAATCTGTGTGCAAAACACTCAAATTTTTATCTCTTCTCTGCTGATTTCCTCAAGACATTATCTGAATCAAACGGAAATAAGCCTGGTAATAATGAGTGCTGGCCAAGAAAAAAGAAGAGGCAATTAGAAATGCAGCTGGTATAATCTGTGCCAGTTTAATTCAGTCACTTGTAGATCTGAGACCAAAATAAGCAGAGAGAGCATCACTTATTTCCCCACTCCAAAATTCCTTGCTTGCACCACTGGATCAAATCTAGTAAGAACTAATAAAGCCCTATTTTTCACTCAATAAAGACAAAGTCTTAAAAAAGCACCAAAGGCAAAGTTTCTGGGTGAAAATGCACCATGTTTGCTCTCAGGGTAAGACTGAGAGCAGATTGTCACAAGACATGGGCCTCAGGCCTTCTCAGTGTTCAGTCAGCCCCAAAGCAGTCTTCTGAATAGCATAAGATATCAAAGGTCTAGTGAATTATTCAAGGTCTAATAAGTACCTTTAAAAATTTGAAATATGTTTTAAAGTATGTTTTAAAATAGTCTTACTTTCACACGATTTAACAGCACTGTAAGCAGTCTGACAGACTCCACTCTTCTCTGAGCTAGCAGGGATTTCCTTTCTTCCCATTCAGGCATATTCTCTGGCCACTGCTGTTCTTCAGCCGGTACCTTCTGCTGCTTTGGGGGATGTTCCTCATCTCCATCTATCTGCCTCTCTTCTCTCCTCTCGTGCTTAGCTTTCCTTTTTCTCTCTTGAACTTCTTTTCATCACCACGTCTTTTTCTAGGTAATTATCAATATGGGACAATTTAGATGACACTTGTTTTACATTTTGCATCCTGGGGAATTGGATGTAACTCTTTGAAGTGCTAATAATAAGCAAACAGTCATCAAGAATCACATGTGACTAACAAGGAATCTCATTTGCTTAAATAACATTAAAAAAAAAAGAATTACACAGACCCAACTGATCCACACAGTTAGAAAATTGACTCTTCAAACAGTTTGTATTCTTGGTGGTTTTTTTATAAGCACTGCCAAGATAACAGCATCACATGATTGTTTGTCCCCAAGGACACAACTAAAGACTAAACATTTGGATCTAATTCTTAAATTAACAAATCTCCCCTACAGATTAGCATGAGGGTCCCATTTAAGAGGTATTACAAGAGTAATTCAAGGGTTACCACTGAGCAAGGCTTACCCAGAGCCAAGACCTTTTCTGCTCCTCTCACATCCCACCAGTGAGGAGGCTGGGGGTGAACAAGGAAATGGGAGGAGACACGGCCAGGACAGCTGATCCCAACTGACCCAAAGAATATCCCAGACCATATGGCCTCATGCTCAGCAGTAAAGCTAAAGGAGAAGGAGGAAGGGGGGCATTTGGAGTGATGGTGTTTGTCTTACCAAGTCACTGCTACATGGGATGTAGTCCTGCTGTCCTGGGGATGCTGAGCACCTGCCTGTCCTGGGGAAGTGGGGAATTAATTCCTTGTTTTGCTTTCCTTGTGTATGTGGCCTTTGCTTTACCTATGAAACTGTCTTGATCTCAACCCTCATGTTTTCTCACTTTTACCTTTGTGATTCTCCTCCCATCCCAAAGGGGAGAGGGGGAGGGAGTGAGCAGCTGTTGCAGGGCTTAATTACCAGCTGGGGTTAAACCACAGAAGGCTATCACCACTTTTTTGGAAACTTTGCCCTGTAGGAAGTAGCTCTACCAAAAAATCAACACATCACAAAAATCTCCACAAAATTCAAGGAACAGTGTTCACATAAATGAGTGTTTTAAAATAGTTTTTTAAGAAGTATTCAAACAAGGAAGAATTAGCAACAGAAGCATAGCAATGCTTTTAGAGACCAAGCATTAGATTCACTATGTTCTGCACTCTAAGTGTCTGCTTTATTCAAGAAGGTGCATAACATGATTGATTACTAGTGACAGTTTAGGATCCAAACACATTATCTAAAGAATTAAGACTTCAATATACTACTATTACTCATATGCAAATTTAAGAACACTGCACTAAAGATATCAACAATAACAAATAACATGCAAAAATGGGTAAAGAAGGAGAAGTATTCATTTCATAACTTTGGACTTTCCAGTCAACAGGGAGGCATGGAGAAATGTACATCACATAATTTTATTTCAGGGCAAAAGGACATTGATATAAGATGTTCCAGTATAAAGCAATACAAAAAGCCCACATGCAGAACCTTAAGGAATCAATCCTCAGAACAATTTGAGTGCAACAGCTCTCTGATTTCACTGTAGGCCCGCAGAACCACAGAATAATCCAATCTGAAAGGGACCTTGGCATATCTCCAGTCCAACATTTCTCCTAATCCAGACCCCTAACTCTGATACCTTACATGCAAAAGTATCATTATGGTTTTCTTTCAAATATATAAATTAACAACTACGTAGTATTGTTTCAATTTCTCCAATTCCCATTTCCTCAAAGACTGGACTTTTACACAGACACTCTTTCTGTATTTTACTTGGTATGAGGAAGTATAACAAATCTCAAGAAAATAAGACATTCTCTAAATATACCCTCACCTTTCAACCTCCCCTCTTTTCTTCCCCTTTTTTTGAATTTGCTCCTGTTTTTGCAGCTTTTTTCTCTGTCTTATGGCTCCTTCACTAAAAATGTCTGGTTGTGTCAAAAGCCACTTCACACAAGAAGCAGAACCACACTTAGCAGCCTAGTTTGCTATGTAGTTGTACAAACACAGACAACCGGCTGAGCAAATGAGAGACCCCAGGCGACAACCAAATTACTACTACACTTGTGAGAATGCCTCTCTTCCCTGATATACCATAACTTCGGAAGTTTATACTGGGTTGTCAATCAAGCTCAAACACCCCTTTCCCAAATGTCTCCTCCTGCTGTGATATCAGGGGCACTGACATCAATCTAACATCACACCTTTGACCAAGCCCATTCCTGGTAGGCTCTTCTGGAGACTCAAAGTTCAGCATGTTCAGCACAGCATTCCTAGTTGCAGGAGTCATGCAGTTCTGCAAAAACTAGAGTTCACTGACTCTTAGAGCAACATCTTTTGGATCCAATGCTTGTTTGCTTGCTAAAAAATTGATGGATTCTGTTGATGTGTGATGCATTTTATCATTACATTCAAATGCCCAGATCGAGCACATTAAAAGAAAACACTCAATGAAGTTGCATCAAGGTCTATCTATACTGAAAAAATAAGTAATAGGAAGTATTATTTCCAACACAGAAATATCCCTTTCCAACAGAGGGATATTTCAGGGACAGTTCAGAAATAACCAGCTGGGAGAAAAAAAATGAAACAGGGTAGTCCATAAGTGCTTACGGAGGTAAACCAATAAGCTGCAGAAATGAGGCTTACAGTTTTCACATTTTCTTTCATAATGCAACACTAGGCATAACACTTCAGTGGATTCATCTCTCAATAGACTTAAACAAAAGATACAGAGAAGAGAATAGGTACCAGCTGCTACACCTACTTCATATTTAACTATAAGAAATTAAGTATTTTTCAGTTCCTGAGATCATCTCTCAGTTCCAGCACCAACTATACTGAAAATGTTGACAACCTTTATCATCCCCAGAGAATTTTTTCAGGAAATCAAAACAATATAATGCTGGATTTTGATTAAAGGAGTGAAGTTCAGATACCTGAATTCCATATATCAGTATACCTACATCTAGTACAAATAGGATAATCACACAGGGGTTTTTTGCCCCTCACATGGTTATTTGTCCAAGAAGTTTACAGAGAGGCTTCCACCGGTTAACAAGGACTTTTCAGGCCTAAATTCAAGGAAAATGAAGCAGAAGTTGGCAAACCACAGTCTCAGCACCTAGTTACAATTAAAGCTTAGTGTGTTTTAATGCTGTACTTTTGTTTTATAGTCAGCATTTAACATAAATACAGACTAAATCAAATGGAGGAAAGAAGATACATATACAAAGAGAGCTGCAAGAGTGACACATAAAAGCTTCAGCTGAAGAAACATGAAAAAAAAAGAAGTTTGTAAGATGATTTTCATAGGTTATACACTATACTGTTATTATTTGAAAAATGCCTGTATCTTTCAACATGGGAATGTACAAGGGAAAAGAAGCATAGAAACTCTTTGATAAAAGAGGGTCACTACACTTTATTAGAGAATGAAGAAAAAAACCCACATATGTACTAGAGAAAAAGCTAGTGCAATTAATATTAACATAAAATAACCAGGAATCTCTGGAAGCAGCAGCTACCGCACAGTCTGCAGCACTGAATCGTTCCTCTTAGGGAACCGCTGCCAAATGCACTCAGAATTAGCTGTAACTTTATCAGGTAAGGCTGAATCTCTCAGGATTAATCTCTGCACACAGCTGTGTATGTATACAGACACACCTTCAGTGTCTCATACAAGCAAAGCAGATACATAAATACTTTCTACAAAACTGAAGCAGTGAACAATCTCTAGAGTCCTTTCAGCCCACTGTGCATTACGATAAAGAGCTTCCTAAAGCTTTCCACCAACTTAGTGCCAACTAAACTTCTGCCACCCCACCAAGATTTGTGGTGCAGCAGATTAAAACAGCCAGGACACTGTTGTTACAACTGTACAGATATGAATGTCAAGCCTGCAGACCATCTTGTTCTGTTTTGCAAGTACATCTTCTAAACCAACTGATAACATTATCCTGCCCTTGCAAGTCTTCTTTCACTTATATCCTTACACCATCACAGCTGCAGCCATCTTCCTACTACTGCAATAAATCACCTAAAACCCCTAAACTCTCTTCATAGAGCTGAGTAAGCTATAGTAGTTAGCCAGTGCACACCATTACCCTTGCTCTTCCCCACTACATAACTGTGTACAAAGCACAGAATTACTTACTGGCTGATCCACTGAATTGCTGCTCAGCAGCATGGCCTTTTGGAATCAACCCTGACATATCAATAAGCCACTACCTTAACTTTAACCTTTGCAACTGACAAATCACAAGGAGTTTGATGTTCAACCCCTTTATCAAATTATCATTTCCTTTTGGCCACTCTGCTGTGGTAAAAACATTTGGAACACATCTACCCTTGCACAAGGATTTACTACAATAACTGCAGGCTGAACTGTCCTTATCTTACAACACCCTAAATTGTGTCATCTGAGTTCATACTTTAAAACAAACACTTAAGGGAAAAATTAACAACCTGGTAATATCTAACCTGAACACACTCACATAGTCCACGTGAGAAACAGGTAAGGGGTGGGAATAATTCTTCCAAAGGCACCCCTCAAATTTGCTCACTGGACAGCTACCTCTAATAGCTCTCACCATCTCCAGTTTCCCAGCTAGTCACCCATGCCAGGCCCTGGGCCATCACAACAGTTTCAGAGACCATGCCATCAACCAGGTCAGAAAAGAGGGTTATCTTGAAGAAAAAAAAAAAAAAAATCTATCTATCTATCTATCTATCTATCTATCTATCTATCTATCTATCTATCTATCTATCTATCATATTTTGCTAGGTTACTTATTAGATATTTTGTTTCCCTGCTCTCACCTACAGTGTAGCCCCTGAGCAGTTCCACCAGCAGAGGTGAAGGCAAGCTTGAGGCAGAGGAAATATTTTAATTCTGCAGAGGTGGGTATGCAGGAGCATGACAAGCTAATGCAATGTGGCAACTGTATGTATTGATCCACATGAGCAGAGTTTATCATGCAGGGGAAAAAGCCTGAGATTGTTCAGCCCGAAGAAAAAGAGGCTCGGGGGGACCTTATGGCTCTCTACAATCACCTGAAAGGAGGCTGGATCCACGTGGGGGTCGGTCACCTTTCTCAAGTAAGGTGAGAGGAAATAGCCTCAAATTACAACAGAGGAGGTTTAGATTGGCTATTAGGAAAAACTTCTCCACTGAAATGGTGATAAGGCATTGGAAGAAGCTGGAAACACCATGCGTGGAAGTCTTCAAATGGTTTGTGGATGTGGCACTTGGACACATCATTTAGTGGTAAACGTTACTGGTTAGACTCTGTGAGCTTACAGGGCTTTTCCTACACGAGTAATTCTATGACAAGCACTTACAGAAAGTCACTTGGAGAAGTTTAAAGAAGAGCTTTAAACTGATTTTTAACAAATGAGTTTATCCAGCCTGCTGTATGCAAAATTAACTGAAAAGGAGCAAGGATCAGAAATGCCGCTGCTCTTACGAATATTGCAATAAAGGAGCATTTTGAAGCGAACACTCCTAGCACCTCAACGCTGTCTGAGGTGAGGATAAAACAAACCGCCAGCCCCAGCCCAAAGGACGGAGCCACTGAAGGCCGCGGCCCCCAAGCTCCGGCGGCGCCACAAGCCGGGTACAGGCAGCGCCGGCCGAGAGCAGCCCTGCGGGCAAGGCGCAGCCCTCGGAGGCCTCAGCAGGAGCCACGGAACCGCGACGCGGGGTGCCCCGCTCCCCCGCCCCGGCTGCGAGCCCCGGGCAGCTGCGGACCCATCCCGGGCTGCCCGAACGCCGCAGCAGCCGGGCCCGGCAACCCCCGGGCCCAGGCCCGCCGCGCCCTCCGCACGGGCCGGGCTCCTCCGGCCCAGCCCGCTGCCGCCCCGG
>VZUI01025819.1:0-11725 GCA_013401135.1 Cettia cetti | reverse complement strand
CGGGCCGGGGGAGGGGAGGAGAAAATGCCCCTTCCCGGCCCGGATCGGGTCTCCAGCAGCTGTAAAACACTCTGCTGCTTCCCCCAGCCACAGCGAGGGGGAGGAGAGGCTGGAGCCTCTGATGTGTAGCTCTGAGCTGGGCCCCCATGAGACCCAGGGGTGGGCAGGAGCCATCCACGTTCCTGGCTGTTGAGATTCCTGACTGCCTGAGCCCATCTGAGCTCCAGATCTCTCTGGTGCGAGTTCCTCCCCAACTGCACAGCCTTGACACCTTGAGCTGGCCACTGAGAGAAAGCTGGGCCAAATTTAACTCTTTCCTGACACAGATGGGACTTTTTCAGAATCCTAATCCTCCTTTTGAGCAAGAAGAAAAGAAACTAGGTGAATGTAAAGAAGACAGAGCATGAAGTCAAAGGAGAGAAAGAGAGTAAAAAGACTTTTGGGAGGGGGGTTTGAGGAGGTTGCTATTTCAAGCTAAGTTTCTCTCATTGAGACATGGAAATGAACTTTATATGTAAATTATCCTTTAAACCATGGGAAAAATATGCATCTGGGGAGATGTTCAAATCTGTGTGTGGATTTTGGAGCAAAGGTGTTTGTGATGTACTAGTAATATTGATCTTGTGAGATGCTTGAACAGAAAGAGAAATGAAAAGCCCCTGCTCTGGTGAAGAAGTGAGAAGATATCTCTGCTCCCTGAACTGAAGAATCCTCTGCCTTTGGAGTAAATATCTTTAAAAGGTAGCACCCCAGGGTTTTGTTTGAGCTCATGACCCATAAGCAGCTTGGGAAACTGCTTAAAAAAACCCGACAGGTTTTTTCTCCCCGGGCAGCTGTGTTTGTGACAGTTAAAATCCACGAGAGAACTGTTCCGGGTTGTCAGTGGGATCCATGACACTAGGGGAGACTCCCCTCCTAAAGAATTGATGAAAGACTGTTTTCGGATAGTAAAACTGACTAAAAATCACAGGTTGTCTCTTTATGTTGTGTGTAAAAAATTGAATACTCGTAGGGAGGGAGGGAAGGATGTTTTGAAAGTTTCATTTTTTTTTTCTTTTCTTATTTTCTTCTTCTTCGTGTGTGTGAATAAAGTATCTTTATAACTTTTAAGGTAAGCCTGTTTTGTTTTTTTAGGTTCTCCTAGTCATACCTCAGAAGGTAGTAAACACTGAAACCATCACACAGAGATAACAATTCTGTTGTTTACTAATAAAAAGGTCATTGTCTAGGGGTTGGATGGCATCCTTAGCAGTGCTGATCTAACTGCTCTGTATGCTGTCAGGAGATGCACATCAACTGTGTGAGGTACTCTAACACTTCCAGAGTAGGTGCTGCTTCAGTGCAGCCTGGGGAATATGTCACCTTTCTCACTAACTTCCTCATGCTTCTACATACAGAGCCAACATAAGTTTTTTTTTTTTTTTGTTGGCACTTCCAAATCCTACTTCGGTTTCATGTAGCTAGACTGAGAGTAGCCATTTTATCCACGCTTCTTGACAGCTTCAGAGACTACTGCATATCAAATTGTGGTTTTGCATAGAAGTGGTAGAATTCAAATTTATTGCTTTTTTAAGGGCAGGAGTAAAAAAGCAATGCAAGGATAAATTTGGAACACATTTCGAATTCACTTGCACAAAAGTGGGGATGGAAAGAGAAAAGATGTAGGGCATTTCTCACATCTCAAGTGTGATCTCAGTCCCACTGAAACTGATGGAAAACTGACTGGCTTCAAGGCTCATTGAACCTGGGCATACTGAAGAACAATTAAAGCTCAATATTTTTTACAGAAGATGATTTTGCCCTAAAGCCAGCAAACAAATCAAACAGAGCCTGGTAAATCCTCTCCTGGATAACAATGGCTCTCTGCTTATCAGCCCTTTAGAATTCCTGTTTATCAGCACCAGGTTGCTGCTGGACTTTTTTGATTCTTCTTGTTAGCGTCTGATCCAAGGCTGCCTTTGTCCAGCTTTAATTATGCATGAAACCCAAACAAACATACCATAATGGGTAGAATTTCTTTGTTTTAAAAAAAGTTTGTGTAATTTTGCAGAACAGCAGAAAACCACAATTACTTCCTTACATCAAACATAAGAAATACAACCAGTTTTAGCTGTAAAAACAGATGTCTTTCCATATTTTTAAACTTTTTTTCATGTTGCTGCAGCTTCTGTTTTTAACAATCTCCTGGTGAGGCAGATAAGCTCCAAATTCTATTAATGTTGTTATCAAAATCTGTAAGGTAAGTGAAGCTTACAACTTATAATCCTAAGAAATGTAGGTAGAATATGTCTTTTATGTTCTATAATCAGCACTAGAAGACATTATACTTCTAAGGAGAAAACGCTCTGCTTACCATGTCTACTTGCATGAAACTATTAATCAAACAAGCAAAATATTTCTCTTTGACTGAGATTACTTTTAAATAATAAAGAATCCAATTAAAAAATAAATAAACATATAAAAATATATAATCATGGACTGATTGTCCTCTTGTGTTGATGCAAAGACCTGTACTTTTCTGACAAGTCAGAAATGCATCAGATCTAGAAACTACTGCTAATGCTTAAAATTTGGTCACATCACATTTTCAAACTCCCGACTCTGAAGCAGGATTAGAAGAACCAAATTTGAATCTCTTTTCACATGCTTTTCAATCCTCTCTCATGAGGCATTTGCTAATATAACTCCACTCCACTTTACAGACATATATTGGTGATATTATAGGAAACAAGGCAGTGTTCTTAATGGATAACTCTACTGGGCACTCCTGAGGGACTAAATAAACTCCAGGAGCTTTAAAAATCTTTTATTTAAAGATTCAGTTATATGGAGAAAGAATCCTAAGGTCCAAAGGTTTTCACAGACCTTGTGATACAAGCATCATAGTCTATAAGAAAGGACTCTGGTTTGAATATTCAAGTCCAGCCTGTGGCCAAACACCACCGTGTCAACTAAACCATAGCACTAAGTGCCACGCCCAGTCAATTCTTAAATTCTTGCAGGGATGGTGACTCCACCATTTCCTTGGGCAGCCGGTTCCAATGCTTGGCAACCCTTTCAGTGAAGATTTTCTTCTGGATGTCCAACTTGAACCATCCCTGTCACAGTTTGAGGCCTTTTCCTCTTGTCCTGTTGCTGCTTATTTGGGAGAAGATGCTGAGCACCACCTTGTTGCAAGCTCCTTTCAGGGAGTTGTAGAAGGTGATGTGGTTTCCCCTGAGCTTCCTCTTCAAGCTAAATAACCTCCAGGCACTCTCTAGACCCTTCACCAGCTGTGTTGCCCTTCTCTGGATACGCTCCATCACCTCAACGTCCTTCTTGTAGTGAGCAGCCCAGAACTGGACACAGCACTCGAGGTGTGGCCTCACCAGTGCTGAGTACAGGGGGACAATCCCTGCCCTGCTCCTGCTGGCCACACTATTCCTGACACAGGCCAGGTGCCATTGGCCTTCTTGGCCACCTGGACACACACTGGCTCATGTTCAGCACCCCCAGTTCCTTTTCTGCTGATTACGTAGAGATTAGTCAGATAAATCTGTTATTTGTAGAGGATATGCAGTGCCTGCCAGATTACAGGAAACAAGCCCTGATGGCTAATTCTACACTCATAAATTGGATGTTATCGATAACTTGGTATTTTCTCTGGATTGTTGTAAAGTTCAGGAATGTTTGTTGAATTCCTAGTTCAGTTGCAAATATAATCATAGATGTTGCCTCTATATATTGATTAGCTGCAGAGCCATCTTTTTGGGGGGACTTTTGTTGTGTGATGAAATCCAGTCAAATTTGTATTGGTACTTCCCACACGTTGGTATATGTGTTTGTTGACCAAGTGACTCAAAATGCACATAAGCACACTAAATCTTTGTTTCTCAGCAAGGAGTAAATTAAAAAGTCAGATTTTATAGGGTTAATTCTCTGTATAGAAGGATGATATTGGCTGATTTTATTTATGTCTATAATTCATACAAGGGATGCCTTAGATGTTGGATATTTTTATATGCAGGAATCCAGCCTATGTCAATTGGAGTAGATGTAAAATATGATCCCCACTATTTGTGGTCACTAAAGGACCATTTTTTATAAATTTGCTGATGTAAGTTTCTCCTAGGCTTTACAAGCGGCCTGCCTTAACTGCACCTTTCATCATCACAATTTTCTAAATTATTTCCCAACATTTTCCTTAAAAAAATTCTATGGCAATATTTTTGTTACAGCTGTTGCAAATATTTTAATAATAATGAGAAAATTTCTGTGCATGTAGCAGTTTGGGACCTGTCAGATGGGAGGTACTTCAATACCATAGGGCAGTATTTTTATAACTGTTAATGTTTTCTTAGGGAGTGGTATTACCATTTCAGAAATTTCTGACTTTTCAAATGCAATATGATCACCTTCTGTTGGTATGTTATATTAAATAAAATCACTTTCAAATCTACTATGCATTCTCTTTTTAATGGTATCCTCATCAAAATGGAAAATGAACACTTTAAGATCTGAGAGGAGGTAGTAGTACTTACAAAATTGTTCTCATAATTCTTATGGCATTTTTTTCTGTGTCTCAGTGAGGTGAATGCAAAGATGAAATTATCTTTTACAATAAACATTACTTAGAATCTTGAGGCCTATGCTATATTTATTCCACTGTACTACCAATATACAATGATTTAAACATTTGTTTTGGCTTTTAATCTTTGCTCATATATATACACCTCCAAAATAAAAACCAGTGAAGTATGCATACCCATAAATCTGTCTAACCTTCCACTCTTCTGAGATATTTCAGTAAAGGCTTGACGCTTGTAATCAGAACTAGGTTTGGAATCTGCCTTCAATTCATTTAACAAACACCCTTCCCCCTCTTCTCCATGTTCCAGCCTCCCTCTTTGTTTCATTTTTAAACCTGAAGGTTTCAAGGAGCAGAGAGCTCCTTTGAAGGTGCCCGTGGAGGAAGCTTGGCAGCAATAAGAGGTGCATTCTTAGACTGAACACCAGTTATTTTCTTTTGCACCATAATCATGCTGCTTTAATATATTTAATGTACTTGTGCTGTAGCACACAGTTTTCACTCCTCAGAGCTTCCCATCTCTAAACACTGTGTGATGCCTAGTCCATCTTTTCAGCTACTGTTACCACACAGTGACTTCTTAGCTCTGCCCTGAGAGGGTTGATCAAGTCTGATGAAGTGCTGGGACAACCCAACACCTGCCCTGAAAATACTTAAAGCCAGTTTCAAAGATGGTGATGATTTCCTCATGAAATGGTTAATGATACAATACAGGGCAGTGGCCACAAACCACAGCTCACAAGGTTTGGTCTGGACATTGGGAAAATCAGGAGAACATAACAGCACTGAATACATCACCCAGAGACACTGCAAAATTTCTACACCTTGCGTCTTAGCGCCATAAGAGAGCAGAAGTATGAACCAGTACCTTAGCACAGCACTCAGCTCTGCAGGCAGGAGACACCAATGCCTCCCAGGCCAACTGGAGACACACAGCCATGCCACGACAGTGTGGTTAATGGTGGAAAGGGTGGCCATGGGCTTATGGGGGTCATTCAGATCAGGTGGGGTTCGGAGAGCTGTTGGATGATTCAGAGATGTATTTGTCTGGGAAGGACGGGAAAGCTTGCACAGGGTTTATTTTTTCACAGGACTCTTCTTTACAGTCTCACTTCCTTGTATTTAAATAGTATTGAAACCAAGATAGGAAAACTAATTGTATTCCTTACAAAGAAGGACAGCATTTAAAACAGTATGGCAATTGGGCTGGCTAGGCAAATGTTCAATTAAGCCAATGCTGTGTGGTGTGTTCAGTAAAGAGAGTTCATGGATTGAAACATGAAACTGACCTCTGTGTAATCTATTTGTGCAGCTCCATTGGTCAATAATTTCTATTTAACCCAGAGAAAATGTCCCAATTGAAAGGAATGATTTCAGTTTAGTTACTCTGGATTTGAACAGTGTATCTGGGATCAGAACCTGGCCCAGAGGCTATAGGAATAAATGGGATTGGGAAGATATATTGTTTTGAAAAGGAAAAGGTAATTTGATATACTGGGTAGCAGGAGAACTATTACTGTGATTAAAGGCATTTTTCCTTCTAAGTTTGTGTTTGCGGTATATATTATTTATTGCTGGGATATGGCAGATTATTAGATCTTTCAAATCATTTTGGTATTTGATTATAAAGCCAAGTTTCCCTTTTGAGATTTTCCTGGTTATAGTGCTTTTTTGTTCAGCACAGTATTTTCATTGGTTTGTGTTCTTTAAAAAAAAAAAAAAAAGCTTTTTTGTTATTATTTTCAATATTGAAGAATGAAAGTTATTTTTTATTGGGAAATCTCTCTTTCTTCTAGGAGGACATTTTCTTACCCATTTGAAAGGTAAAGGTAAAAAATAAGCCTAGATGCTATTTTTCCTAATTCTTGAAAATTAATAATAAATAATCAAGTATTAAAAGCTTTCTTCCTTTCATTTTTCAAAGCTGTAATGTCTTGCTTCCTAATTTTTTCAGATCATTTATTCCATAGCTCATATTTTCCTTGGAATTCGGTCATACGGCAGAAGATTCTGCTGTAATGGACTAATTTTAAATGATAGCTTAAGAATATCACTAGATTTTCGTTGCCATGACACAATAAGCTTTTTAAGTTCTTGCCACATGGAGCAAACAAATCATTAGAAGTTATCTGACAGACACCACTGTCAGAGCACCATTAGATTTGTCTTTTTCATTTGCCTTTGGGTTAAAAAAAAAAAAAGCCACAGAACATTTTCTGTCAAAGCAGGCTTTGACAGAACTGGACAAAAACGGGTTGATGAACAGTCTTTTCTCAGAGATCAGTTCCATTTCTGCTGAAACACTCTGTGACAACTCATCTATTTCCAGTGTTTCTTTTTTGTGGGAAAATTTTGAAGTTATGAGGTTTGACTTTACCATTTGATTTTGTGGGGATTTTAAGCTCATGCATTTTACATTGCAGATGAAGTGGCCTAAGAGTGTGCATCCAGTCATGTATTATTTCTCATTGGACACACAGCACCTGGTTAGCCAAAAGGAACTTGATTCTGTGTAGTGATCTCAGAGCCTTTGTCTGTGGTTTTGGAGGGCAAAGGCTCAAACTGGTCTCTTCAGAGTACCCAGCCCTGATTGTCCATGAGTGTTCAGGACTTAAAATGCTCTCTTTTCAAAGAGAGGAGAAGGGTAAATCCTGTGAACTTGGGGAATGGCACGGCCATTTGCCTTGTTTAATGTCATACAGCTGCTTGTCGCTGGAGTCAACTTCTTTCCCCAGTTGAAAAAAGCTTTACTGGTGCGTGTTCCTCAGTTGTATGTGAAATCACCAAGAGACAGTTTGGAACTTTACATTTACTTCCACATAAGAGAAAAACTCCTAAACCCTAACCAACCCAAACCTAAACTGTTTGAAGGGCAGTGGTTAAAGCTGATACTGAATTAGATGTACTAGCCCCAAGCTGCTTGTCTGTGCTGAGGGAGGCAGGAGGATGATGCTGGCAAGCTGTCCCAAGCAGCGAGCTGGTGGCAGACTGAGACTGTGGGGACACTGTGAACAAGCAGGCCTGAAGGGATCCCACATGTTGGACTCTGGAGAGCCCCTGTGATGCTCCTGCCACTAGATGCAGTGGACTGAGCTGCTTATATGGTTAGGCACGGCCCTGAGCCTAAGTCCCTAAATCCCTTGCAAGGCCTGGGAGCCTCTAGCTAGACTTTTTTCTCCCCAAAAGTGGAATTTGCAATCTGTTCCATTCTCTGTGTGTGTTTGGAGAGCAAATGGAGTGAGCAAGATAAAGGAAAGCAATTAGATTGAGCTGAGGTGCTACTTGCATTCAGTGTTAAAGAATCCTGCTATCTCTTTATCTATTTCTAACCACACACAAATTCATGCAGTATTGGAGAGAGATTAAAGCAGAACTCCTAACCTTTGATACAACAATAATTTAATTTTTCAAGTATATTTATAATGCAAGTTTCATTTGCCAGTAGATGCAAATTTCACCTGCCAGTAGATCTTTTCCAAAAGGCAGAAGGTACAGGAGAGAAAAGGAAAGATAAAGTATTTGCAAAAAGATCACAAGGTTGATAACAGAAAAAGCTGCAGTCAAACTTATGTGTTTACACAGTAAAAAAAAAAAACAGGGGTGGCATTTGTTCCCTGTGCTTCAAAGATCTTCACTGTGTCTTTGTCATTTCAAAAAAGAAGTCTGTGTTGCTTCTCTCAAGGCACATCTGCAGCCTCCTCTTTCACTGCAGAATGTGAAATCACACCAGGACAGAGGAAAAGAGAAAAGGAAAGCTGAAAACTTGGGAAAAAGACACGGGAGAGGTGAACTGAAAGACCAGCATCTTCAGTATTTTCCTGGTTCTCTGATCCACAGTTTTCTGCTCTTCTAAGCCCCCAAACAGACTTATGCCCAACTTAGCTGTGGTGGTTAACCACCTTCTGCTTTATTTTTTTCCTTTATTTCTCTAAGAATTGGACCCATCTGTTGGGTGCTTGAGGTGCTAATCTAGTTGCTAATGCTGATGTTGTGTCAGGGTGATGGGGAAGGAGGCAGAGGGTAAACAAGGCAGAGCTGTGCTTATGTCTGCATTTGCATCTAGATCTATATGTGTATTTGTCTATTCTTATTTCTATATGTATTCAGATATCTATTATCTATGTCTATGCCTATATTTCTATCATCTATATCAACATATCTAAATCTTTATGTATAGCTAGATGAGATTAAACCTGCTTGTTATCAAAATAACAAAAATAGATTTGTCAGCCAATGCAGAGAATAAATGATGAAGGCAGGACCTGCTTTTCATGGCCTGAGAGGTGGGACAGTTTACATTCACCTCTCTCACCTACCTGGCAGCAGTACTGCAATCACTACAGCTTCCCTGACCCAGGGCTCAGCTCTCCTCTGAGTGAGGCAGAGTAAGACTATGTGTCCAAACAAGTGAGGGGAGAATTTGTTCCAGTGGCACAGCATCACATTAGGACCTTATGTCGGTCTGTATAAAAAAAACATACTCTGGATAGGCAAGACCTGGGTTACTCACCCATCACAGCCAAACATGGGTCGAAACGTGGGTTTACTGATCCATTTTTATAGAATAATCCACTACACATCTCCCCAGAAACAAGTTTCCCTTTCCCATGGTCAGTCTTTTCTCCTTATTGAAAGAAGATACACATGGAAATGTTACTCTTTATTATTATTTCCCCTGAAAGTAGTGCACAGAAACTCTGTATTGGTGCATTACCAGCGATTTTGTACTGAGTAGTGACTAACCTGTGACCTGATTTGCACTTGGTGTTCTGGAAGAACGTAAGATTTGCAAGTTATGTTTACCACAAGACACGTTTCATACCCATGATAATCCAAGGTGTTTCAAAATTTTAATATTATCAGTGCAGGGATTGCATAAGCAATACAACATTATATGCTTTACAGTAGTTTAAAGGTCCATAGACATCAGAAATTAAAAAATTTCAGTCCGAAGTTAGCACATTAGTCGCTGAGAGTACTCTTTCCCAAAAAATGCCCAGTAATTTTTAATTAATATGCACATTTTAAAGTTTCCTGCATAAATTTGGATTCAAGTTAGAAACATAGGTTTTACTAGAGTAGAGCAGTGCCAGTGTCAAAGCAGGCTCTGTTTGCTTACAAGCTGCAGACACTAGATTTAACCTCTCCTACATGTAAAAGAATGTGCAGGAGATCTATACAAGGACTGTTTCCAAGCATAAAAGCCTCAGATGAAAGGCCAGGTAATGGATGAATAATTCAGGTGTACCTGATGTACAGAATTGAGTGCTTCTGATTAGGCTGTGAAAACTATATTTCTCATATGTCTTATACCATTTATATGGCACTGGTCATTTAATATCTACTTTTTAGTAGGAAAATCCCTTACACAAAAAAAAAGAAGCTTAATTGTGCATTTTTTTCCCATGAAAATAATTAATTTCTCTGTATAATTTCAACTATGCAGGTGAACACTGCAGAAAAAAAAAGTAGCTGTTCAAGGAAATATACAGACTCTTATTTGCAAATACCTTTTCTAACCTGAATTTTATCTCCATGGTCCCATGTCTCTTCTGCATGAAAGGATCTCTTCAGAAAAAAAATTACATTTTTGAAAAATATATTGCATCAATCAGTCTTGAGTTTTAAAGTTTCTAGAGATTGACACCAACCCTTGCAAAGAGGGAGGCAGGGAAGAAGGAAGAGAAAAGTAAGAGAAGGACTGGCATAAAGAATCTTGGTAAGCCAGAGCTCCTCTGAAATCTTTCTTCAAGATTTGATAAGTGTTTTCTTCACTTTTCTGCCTGGATTGGATTGAAGCAGCCTTTTGTGGGGGGGCAGGAGGGGAGCACGATAGTTTTGTGTTTCCCTAGTTCCTAGAGCCTGATCTTTATACCTAAAGTCATCTGAACAGGGGAGGAAAAACATCCTCTTCTTTCTGCCTGTCCCAGGATCTATTAAAAATAGAGCAATTTGGTACGTGTTACATCCTGACCTGCACTGGTCTGGGAAGTGATATATGACTTCATGAATCATTTGACTTATGTACATATTAACCAACTTTACATATAAAAGAGGACTGATAACAAAGACTGTGTATTATCCAAATATTGCTCTACACTTGATCAATTTTAGTTCCCAATTAAACAAGCTGTGCTTTTCCTTTATGCAGAATAACTCTCTCAGAAGACTCTATTTTGTTCATTGTATTTGGCAGTCACAGCCACATAGTAAATGATCACATTATATGCAGCATCCTAATGTGCAGAATGTAAATGCTGAGGAGGATAATGAATAGGGCAATTGGAGAACAAAATTACATTTCCTGCTCACGGCTATGATCAGCCCTAGTTAACATGCTCATAAGTAAAGAGTTAGTTATGGGAAGGTGGTTGGTGATTAAATGAGTGAAAAAACACATCCATTTTAACCAGCAGAAGACTGCTAAATAGATGTGTACTTTAGAGCTCCCAGTGGCTGGGCTGCACAGGTGAATGTCATCTGGGGTACTGAATAGCTGTAGTTTGTTGAAAGGTCTTTTCCATTGTCAGAGTGGTTTGTGCATACCACTCAACATATTTCTTCCCATGCATCTCCAACAGGATTCAGATCTTCCACTTGACCTCCACAGAGATTTTTTTGTAGGAGTCTCCATTTAATCAGATTTCTTTGAGATACTTAAACTTCTGGGCTAATGCAGAGAATCAAGAAGTGTCAATGCTGTTCAGGGAGAAAAAAATTAAACTGAGTCCAATGTTATTTTGGTATTGTTATCTCCAAATTGACCCTTCCACTTGTGAATAAAAAATGTCCACTGATTTCTATCTATGGTATGTTTTTGCACATGTGTGTACTTGGGTTTTTGTTTGGGTGGGTTTGTTCTTTTTTTTTTTTTTTTTTTTTTTTTTTAGTGTTAATGCACCATACATAATAATTCCAAGTTCACCATGCTTCTGAATTCTTCCTGTTCACATTTTTGGTCAAGAACCAGAAAGTCATACATAGGATAGATCTTTGAAAGGGAATGAGAGGCAGGTTCATAAGCCAGCTTCATGTCCTCAACAGCTGCTGTACTGCTACAGGAACAAATTGCACATTCTCTCAGTGTTGGGGTCCAGGGCATTGCTTTGAATACCCTGGACTGACAGAGACCTGTACAGGGGGGTTTGGAACCTGTAC